>CM041780.1:203969088-204014088 GCA_023374045.1 Limonium bicolor | reverse complement strand
GGATATATTCGGTTGCAAGAAATGTATTACATTTTAAAAAAAAAATGCCACACATTTACCCACGGAATACCAACGAAAAAGTCCGTTGGTAACGTTGTCCGTAGGCATTCCGTGGGTAAACTACAAAGGGTAGCAAAGCACTTGTCCGTGGGTAATCTGTGGGTAATACCTACGGGAAAGCACCGTGGTATTGTTGTCCGTAGGTATACCGTGGGTATATATGAAATGCATACCGTTGGTATTCCGTGGGTATTTACCTACGGGATCATTCCGTGGGTATTATTTCCGTAGCTATTCCGTGGGTATCCACGTGGCATATGAACATGATTGTCGATGGTATTTCGAGGGTATTCCGTAGGTATTTACCCACGGACTCGTCCGTAGGTATTTACCGACTACAAGCACCGTAGGTATTCGTATGATACCCACGTGGTAAACTGTTTTGGTGGGTATTATATTACCCACAGGTGTTTACCACAGAACATTTTCGTAGTTATTCCGTGGGTATAATTGAATACCTACGACTCCCCGGAAATGTCCGTAGGTAGTCCGTTTTTTCTAGTAGTGTTGGGTTAACTTGTTTATGTTGGAACTGTTCTGTTTCAGAAGATGGGGGAGCTATAGTCTAGGAAGTCCAATTTATTCTGATGAATGGTCAACTTCAGGAACTAGCTTAGATTGTGAAGAAAGTGATGATGACTGTGATAAACGGCAAGGAGTGTGCCTGAATCAGTTGTCAATTTTTGTGGCAAATATTTCATTGGTCTATGGCATATATATTTGTACAACCATGGCATATATTGTTTAATGTCTATGGCTAACATTTGTCCCTGTCTAAAACTTCAGCTAATAGCAGTACATGTACAATATAAGTTCAATATACACATAGGGTCATTAAATACAATTAATCTGTTAGAATTAAGCAATGAATATTGAGTAGTTTTTGTCTATCAACGATATACACTCATGGCACATATTTCATACGTGTATGGCTCATATATTAGTAAATACATGGCATATATTTTTCAAAGCAAATGGCTAACGTTAATCTGTATCTAAAACTTCAGCTAATAAGGGATTATTAGCCATACATGAACGTTTAAGCTTTAAAATTTTATCCAACCAAATATATGCTAGTTTCATTAAATACAATTGATCTGTTAGAATTAAGCAACGATTATCGAGTACTTTTTGTATATCTATGATATACATTCGTGGCAAATATTTCATGGGTCTGTGGCATATATATTTGTACAACGATGGCATATATTGTTTAATGTCTATGGCTAACATTTGTCCCTGTCTAAAACTTCAGCTAATAGCAGTACATGTACAATATAAGTTCAATATACACATAGGGTCATTAAAAACAATTAATCAGTTAGAATTAAGCAATGAATATTGAGTAGTTTTTGTCTATCAACGATATACACTCGTGGCACATATTTCATACGTGTATGGCACATATATTAGTAAATACATGGCATATATTTTTCAAAGCAAATGGCTAACGTTAATCTGTATCTAAAACTTCAGCTAATAAGGGATTATTAGCCATACATGAATGTTATAAGCTTTAAAATTTTATCCAACCAAAAATATACTAGTTTCATTAAATACAATTGATATATTAGAATTAAGCAACGATTATCGAGTACTTTTTGTATATGTACGATATACATTCGTGGCAAATATTTCATGGGTCTGTGGCATATATATTTGTACAACCATGGCATATATTGTTTAATGTCTATGGCTAACATTTGTCCCTGTCTAAAACTTCAGCTAATAGCAGTACATGTAAAATATAAGTTCAATATACACATAGGGTCATTAAAAACAATTAATCAGTTAGAATTAAGCAATGAATATTGAGTTGTTTTTGTCTATCAATGATATACACTCGTGGCACATATTTCATACGTGTATGGCACATATATTAGTAAATACATGGCATATATTTTTCAAAGCAACTTTCTGTGTTCTTTTTTTGTAGTTTTGCCTGATGCCAAAACCAACTTTGTTAGCATATAGAGCGTAAAAGGATCTGCAATCAGTAACCGAGGAAAATTCCAACTTGCTCCAATATTCCTTATCAGAAGGATCCAAAGCATCATGACCTATGATGGAGACAAACAGAAAAATATTTACCACTATCAGGTATTGTATTAACCATTTAAGATAAGCAAACAGAAATTTAAACTATAATCATATTGGAAAAAGATCAAACATGAACGAAACTAACCATCACAATTAGCTTCATCGTCACAACAAACTGTATGAGGTTCAGAATAACCTTGTTGGTCACCAAACTCAAATATATCAACGTCTTGATTCAAATCGATAAGTGTTGAAGACGATGCACAATGAGCAACTCCGGCATCATTTAAGTTGATATTCAGATTAACAGAAGCAACCTCCATCACAAATAACCTAACACATAAGTATTGAAGCACAATAGGAAAATAACAACAACAATGAGTAAACAAGATAAACATTGCATCATAAATCAATATAGAGCAAAACAGAATGAAGGGGGGGGGGGGCATAATGAATCACATTTTAGTATATGGAATTTGTACTGTTTTGCGCAGCATATACATCCATTTAAAGTGATTGAGAAGGATTTCAGAATGGATCATATAGTGTATTTGATTGCAATATATTTTGAGTTTTGTGTTCTGGCTTCTTTCAGAATGGACACCGTTCAAGCATCCACAATTTTGAAACAAAAAAACCTAACCCTTGACAAAGTAATAACATCAGATCAATAGAGGTGAAAATAGTTACTCCCAAATAAACCTCATTAAATCATATAGAAGTACCCACTATCCCCTCTTGTAACTAGACAAACTGCATGGGTGCCATTTTGGCATTTTAGAATATGTGCAGAGTGCAATGTCATTTACAGCAGCGCAATGCCTAATAAAAAAGATTCCAGCGCATTGGACCATCAGTGGAACAGCAATGCCAGCAAGTAGTTCATCCGTCGTGTAGAATAGAGTAATAGCTTTAATTTGAGTTGACCTTCCAACGGGTCGTCATCTTATGCCTGAACAACCGTTTTGACTTAACACATAAGAGGTGCAGATGTTCAAGAAACAGATAGTTATATGACAGAATGACAGAGGGAGAATGGATTCATTGGTGAAAAGAGTAATCAAGGGTATCTAGGGACACTTCCTTGCCTCTTTCACAAAATAGAGACTACTGAAATAAAAAGAAGCCACAACACAACAATGTTATGAGGTAATGGAAAAACACTTCAAAACACATAAGGTATAGCATCGATAGCGTTTTTGATTAAGAACAGACGCATCAAATGGAATGGATTCCAAGTAGATATTTTGTTGATATCACTTTCAAAACACTTCGTCAGGAATGGATTCCAAGTAGTAGAATCATCAAATGGAAATCGTGGTTAGCGTTTTTGATTAAGAACAGACGCATCAAATGGAATGGATTCCAAGTAGATATTCTGTTGATATCACTTTCAAAACACTTCGTCAGGAATGGATTCCAACTAGTAGAATCATCAAATGGAAATCGTGGTCCGTTAATAATGTACCGACACATTTCAACAAGAAAAGGAGAAAATGACGATGCTGACAAACTGCCGACATAAACAATTGGTTACCTTCTCGATCTGGAGCAATTGAAGTTGTTTCTGCAGAATGAAGTGAACTGGAGAATGAATTGGTAATATTAGATCTCATCTTGAGCATTGAAGTTGTCTTCTCGATCTGGAGCTGGTTAGAAATGAATCGTGAGTATGAACCCTAAATCTGACGATGATGATGATGATATTGTGGATGCCATTAATCAGTACAGCATACACTCTTATGTTTGGTTTTTGGCCAACGAAAAAACAGAGAAAGAGATAGAAGAGAAAGAGAATGAAGAAGAGAAGTGGAGAAGATGATCGGGATGGTCGCGTGCGTAGCATCGCGTGGGGAAGGGAGGAGGTAGCTTTTGTTATGAAGGAAATTACATTAATGAATAGGATTAGATCATTTAAATCCAAGGGCTCACATTTGAGCCTTTACATAAAGGCAAATGATTAGCCTTTATACAAACCTGAAGGCTTACTTTGTTGTTGTTTTGCATAATCACACTCGCTGATTTATATGTCTTCACCCTTTTTGGATGATTGGATACGCGCTCGCCCCCACGCCATGTGGAGGAATGAAGAAGGCCTCAACTTATTTTAATATTCTTGGGGAGAGCTAGAAAGCACGAGGATGCCTTTAACTTTTTTGCAAGGACTTGTTTGTTGGAGTGTGATTCTCATACAAATACCATTATTTGCAGCAAGCATAGATTCTTGATACATTTTTTAGTGATCGATCGAGGCTTTTTGTGTTGTTTGTTGGGTGTTTTTCTTGTAGAATTAATCCTGCAAAACAATTCTAGAATACTCCCTCCTGTTCTAATTATAAGTCGTTCTAGACTTTTTCATCAATTTTAAGAAAGAGTTTAAAAAGACTTGCATACCCTTACTTTTTGTATTGGAAGAATAAAAAAGTAAGTATACTTTATTGATAAGATAAAAAGTAGTGTGCAATGATAATAATAATTTAAAAAGTAGAAAGGGTAAAAGTAGAAAGATAGATACAAAAAGTCTAAAATGACTTATAATTTGAACATAATTCTAAAGCCTAAAACGACTTATATTTAGAATAGGAGGGAGTATGTTGTAACAAAGAATCCAAAATTTGTATGCGAAGGTTTACCACAAGAAGTGTCCTCCTTTGAAGGAATTTTTGTTTTTCTACTTCCAAAGAATTTTTTTTACATGTGTTCTAAAATATCCCTTCTCAATTGGTAAAAATGCTAACTCACACCACTTTTCTTCTCCCCTCTCTTTCTTTATTTTCCTTTAGCTTTAAGATTACTCTATACTAACCCCTTTTCTTTTCTTACTTACATAATATGAGGGTGTAAAGACCAACCTCAAAAGATTAGAACAATGTCATTCAATTTTGTGCTCTTACAATTTTAAGCTTACGAAAAGTTGAAAGAAAGAGAGAGAGTTCTGAAAATCTAATACACCAACAACTACTACTACTAATACTTCTATATGTACTTTCTCTAAGGCTGGTGCTTGTTGTTTTCGTCTTCGTTTCATGCTCTAAGCTTGTTAGGAACTGATGGTTGTAAATTTACTCATTGTTTTTGTCTGCTGTTGCAAGCAAGTGGATCTAGAATTAGTTTCTAGTAGACGTGGAAATGCCACCGTTTTTTGGTTTCTCTCTTTGAGTTTAAGCATGCAAAACATTACATCTCCTTTTGCATGTGTTTAATATGCTTTTTGACTCTTAAAATTGCTCTTGGTTTGCCTGCGCTTTCAAAAAGTATCTTTCTTTGTTCCCTTTCTCTTACTATGGGTGTCACTCTTTGCTTCCTCTGATTTTCAATTCTGATTGTCACCTCATGTATTTCCTTCTCGTTTCATCTTCTAGTGGTGTTCATGACGAGTCTAATGAAGAATCTTGAAGATTTAGTGAGGCATTGTGCGGGGCTTACTCTTACTACCACGGAAGAAGATGGCATGGAAGTTAGTGATCTTCTAGAGTCGGCTTCCTCTATTCTATATGATAGATGTTTACTTGGGAAACTATTTCTAGCAAGAAGTGTTGATATTAAGGCCATGGAGCGTAATCTTGGGACGGGGTTATTCTTGTTTGAGTTTGGTGAATACAAGCGACAATATATGTAGTGCTGGGTGGAGGACATTGTACCTTTGATGGATGTCTACTAGCGCAGATGGTCATGGAGGTGGATAAGTCTAAGGCACCAAGGGACCATGTCTTCCAGTAGATTCCTTTTTAGGTTCACGTTCATGATGTCCCGTTTTGGTTTATGCATCGGGTTTTCTAAGCGAGAAAGTGATCGCGTGGGAAAATATAAGGACTATCAGAAGACATCGTAGTGGAGGAAACTTTATGCAAATAAAAGTCTGAACTGATATCAGTGACCGATATTGCGGTATATCATGATTTCAATAGAAGGCAAGACTACTACTCTTCTCTTGACCTATGAGTGTTTTCCAAGCTTATGTTTCCACTGTGATCTGTTTTCATGTGGAACTCGTGACTGTCCATACCACACCAAAGTTACAAGTATTGATTTTCCCTATGGGGCTTGGCTACGAGCGGTAGTCTTGGGGGTGGGCGACTCCGTCTTGATAGTTATGAAAATGGATCTGATTCTAAGAAAGTGACTGAAGTGGGGAAGGGTAGTGATGTTTAACAGAATACCTAACAGGGAAATCAACCTCATGAAGATGTTTTTGTCAATACCGATACTTCACCAGAGTGCTTGCATGAACAAGGGGTCTGAAGCTCAGGGTGCTGACGGTGGAGTTGTGATTTTACAAAAGGAAGGGAGGGAGTTCAGAGCGGACGGGGCATAAAAAGGAAGTTGGATGTGGTGGAATATAGTTCCACTTTGGAAGAATCTTGGTGCATTGTCATTTGGAAGAAGCAAGTAAGAACAGAAAGAATGTTCAATGATGTTTCTACAGAGGCGGCCCCAGGGGATTCCCAGGGTCGCCTGGTATAATACCTTTTTGAGCCGCGTACTGTTAGGGCCTAGGTGATCCCATGCAGTTCGTTGAATCCTGGATTTGGTCCGGGAAGAATCATCATATTTACTCTTCCTTTCAGAGATTAATTTATCTAGCAATGAATTATTGTTTTTAGGGAATAGAATGTGATCATACAAGTGGGTCGCGGGTGATACTCGTGGAAGGATTAAAGCGGTTTCTCTCTTTTAAAAGGTTGGCATTGATGTTACAATTATGATTTATTTAAGACATCATGTTGACTGTGTCGTGGTTGATGTTTAGGGAAATTATTAGCGGTTGATGTGTATTTATGGTTGGGCTAATCTTAATGAGAGTTGGAAAACTTGGCGCCTGTTGCAACATTTAAAGGGAATGTGGGTGGAACTGTGGCTTGTTTGCGGTGATTTAAATGAAGTGCTTTATGGTTATGAGCGGCAAGGACAGAGACTAAGAAATAGGAATGGTCTGGAGGCATTTTGGGATTGTCTACACAATTATGGGTTATAAGACTTAGGTTTTGTTGGAGGAATGTTTACGTACACCAATATAAAAGGGGCTTTTGAAACACTAAAAGTAAATTTTATCGGTTTTGAGCAAGTGCATGGTTATCCCTATTCCCACATGTCAAGAACTTACATTTACGGTGGGGAGGTCTGATCATCGACCTATAAAGCTCATTTTGAGACTAGCTGTTAATAGGGGGCGAAACTGTTTCATTTTGAGAAATGTTAAGCACAAGATGATGATTGTAAAGAACTTGTAAAGAGGGTTTGGACTGCCGATAACCTAAATCATGGTTATCAAGGCAAAGTGGTCTGTGGGTCAAAACCGTGACTTTGGGGATGTCAAAAGCTTAGGGCGGAAAGGGATACAATTCTAAAAGTGGAAAACGAGATGTATGCCCTAGCTTCTGTTGTGCAGATAGATGAAAATCTCCATGGTTGGGGTCAGTTGTCGTGACAACTTGACTAGTTACTTCACAAGGAGAAAATTCGATGGTGCTAGCGGTCTAGACAACTTTATTTGACGGAGGAAGATATGAATGCAAGTTTTTTCTTCAGCCGCTTTAGAGCTAGATCAAGAAAAATTTTAATTCATTGGTTATTGTAGGATATGTATGGTGGTATTGTGACTAATTGGGATGGTATTGACGGGGTAGCCAGGGGTTACTTTCAGTCTCTTTTCACTTCCACTAACCCAGAGTCTAATAGCCACTTGCTTGCGTGTGTGGAGGGACGTATCCCTGAGGAGATGAAAGCAGCCATTGGGGCACCATATATAAGTGAAGAGGTTGTGCAAGTGCTTAAGGAGATGCATCCTAATAAGGCTCCTGACCCTGATAGAGTGAATGATATGTTCTTAGAAACTTTTTGGGATATCATTAGAGAGGATTTCTTATCCACTGTACTTTCTTTTTCAAATACTGATGCATTACCATCGAATATCAATCACACTTATATTGTATTAATTCTAAAGAAGAAGGGTGTATATTCTATGACTGATTTTCACCCCATTTCTTTCTATAACATGGTGTATCGTGTTATCTCAAAAGTTTTGGTTAATAGGTTAGAAGGGTGATGCCGTTTGTGATCTCTGATAGTCAGGCAACTTTTGATAGGGATCACCTTATTACTGATCAAGTTATAGTTGCTCATGAATTACTTCATATGATGAGACATTCTACAGCTGTTAAACGAGGAATACATGTACAAAGCTTTTGACCATGTGGAGTAGTGTTACGTTTTGGATGTTTTGAGAAGTATGGATTTCATGCAAATTGGGTCAAGTTAATTCAGAAATGTATTACTATAGTGTCCTTGGTTGTTCTAATTAATGGCTTTTCTGCTATAGTATTTTCTTTAGGGCGGTGATTGAGGCAAAATTATCCACTATCACCTTATTTATTTATCTGCTGAATGGAGGTTTTAGCTTCTAGCCTAAGACTTGCTTCTGATGTTGGGATCCTCAGGGGTTTTAGGATGCATGGATTAGAAATGGACATTAATGATTTTTTTGGTGGATGACTGTGTTTTATTCGGTGAAGCATGTATTTAAAATGTGCAAACTATGTCTGATATTGTGGATGATTTTAAAGTAGCCTTAGGACAGTGTATCAGTGCTCAAAAGTCTAGTATCATATTTTCTTGTGGAGTACCTAGTACTGTTTGTAGTGATATTGTTAACTATTAGGTACTCGTGAAGTTACTAACTTTGGCCAATACTTAGGGTGTTAGAATTTAATGCTAAATTCGTTGAGTTACCCTTGTGAAGTTAATTGGTTTCATCTTCCCATTAATGTTTCATCCATGAAGAGTTTCATGGAAGTTGAAGATGCATTAATGGGGGCATTAATGCATTGTAAATTAATAGCGTCCGAAGCATTTGGTAATCTAACATTATGTGAAGATTTATGAGGAAGTTATAATCTTTTAAAGAAGAAGTTAAGACTACAACTTTCTAGATACTTGAGTGTTAGTTGTTCCTAAGTGTTAACAAATGGTGTTAATGATTTTGTAACCATTGTAACTTGTGAGCCATTATGTGGTAGTTGTTACTGGGTTAATGTTGGGATAGCTTAAGGGTTTAGACATAACACTATAAATAGATCAGTAACCCGTAGCTTAGAATCATCCCAACTTGTGGGGATCACATCCAAGAGAGTTAAGGATGGTTCTATAGGAATTCAAAGGGACTTGTGTAAGCACACCAAGGGAAACACGAGAAACACGGGTTGATGGGTTGGTCGGGTAATCCTCATCCTCCTAATGAAAGTTGTTATATCTCCTCCCGTGGCCATAGGTCATGTTTGGACCGAACCATGTATACCTTATGTCACTATTTTATCATTATATTATGTGATGGTTTTTTTCTTCGGTAACCATGTCGATCTCACCATAATCCTGGGGAAATGGGCATGAAATTCTAACATAGGGTTTCCCAGAAGTGTTGGTGGAAGTCGTGCTTGGGTGTTTGAGTACATTAAAGACACAATGGTACTAAGAAAATTCAAAATTGGAGTAAAGTGATGTCACTAACAGGGGGTATTTTGATTAAAACTGTGCTACAAGTGATTACAACTTATGTGATGAGTGTTACAAAATTACGTGTTGGTGTAGTTTGTGATATAAATAGAGCTTTTACCAAAAATCTGGTGGTGTGGTGGACTAGCAAATCATGGTATTCATTGGAAAAAATGGTATGCTATGTTTCAGAATCTAAATAAGGGAGGTTTTAGGATCTCATGGCTTTTAATCAGACTCTCCTAGCAAACTGTAACGACCCCAAAACCACCCACCCTGGTTGAGAGACCGTTACACGCCGCGCGCTTATTACCTAAGACAACGCAAGGCTACACTAGCGAACTCCCAAAACAGAAATGAAACTCATATATTACCAAATAAACAATTACAACATGTCTTTACAACACACAGGCGGAAGCCAAACTGAAATACAATGTACAAACTAATTACAACTGGGCACCATGGCCAAACAAACTGAAATACAGAGCTCAAAAGCCAAGGCAGAAAGTAGAAACCGAAACTCCAAGCGCGGACTAAAACCTGCAAATCAGACGGAGATAGGGGTGAGCAAAACTATTGCTCAGCAGGTGATAAACTTCATCAGCTGAGCACGCTCAAAACATAATCTGAACATACATATATATAATATACGAAAGCGCTTAGCCAGAGCGAAATCGGAGACAAAGCAGAAGTCTTCCAAATAGACAGAAGTCTAAAGCAGAAGGAGCCAAGCGGTGGTCAAAACAGATACTCAAAAGCAGAAGGAGAACAGAAGCTGAAAGCTTGACGAAATCAGAAGCTTAGCAAACTCAAAAGCTTAGCAAAATCAGAAGCTTAGCAAAATCCAGAACTTAGCAGAAGACAGTAAGCACACAGCAGACCGTCCCAAATCAAATACAGATAGAGCAGACGAAGTAGAGCACTTTACAAATCAGAAACCCTCAACAGACAGGAAGCACACAGCAGCCTATCTGAGTTTGTAAATAGACAGAGCAGGCGGAAGCAGTACAAAACAAACAGAGGCGTTCGAAGGACAGAAAGCACACAGCAGTCTGTCAAATACCAGAGCAGAGAAAACAGACAGAAGCTGAACAGAACACAAACAGAAGTGGGACACTAGCAATCAGAGCATACAGACAGAACGAGTAAACAACTCGTGAACAACGAGGAAACCTCACTCGTAAACAGAACAGGTGGAACACCTGTGAACAGAACGGGGAACATCACCCGTGAAACAGAAGGATCCTACATAGCGCGCTACGAGACAGCGAGACCAGCCATCCAAAGGTTCAGATACAGAGAAGACTAGGTCCCAAAACAGAAGCTTTCAGAACAGACCAAAGCTGTATACAGAACAGGACAGAAGTCCTGTCAAATCATAACAGAAAGCAGAAGCTTAACGAAATCAGAGCGGAAGCTTACCAACGGAAAGCCTTAGCAAGACAGAAGTCGTAACCCGACTAGTAAATACGAAAGCAACTGAAGTCAGAGGTTGAATCACATTTTCAGAGCAAAACAGAGTTCAAAAGATTATCGGAGACCTTAAAACCAGAAAAACACTTAAACACATGCTAAAACACATGAAAACGGATAGTACTCAGAAGGAGGAAACCAACGCCGCAAACGGCACTCAAAACGGAGCTCAAACGAGCAAGTTACTGTCAAAACAGAGGCATGTCCGAACTTGTGTCCGGACATCAATGTTCGGACACAAGTCGAACCTTCAAACAGAAGCAGAGACAGAGGTGTCCGAACATCCAAGTTCGGACGGATGTTCGGACGTTCTTCGGAAATCAGGACGTGTAGAGTCCGAACTTGTGTCCGGACATCAGATGTTCGGACACAAGTCGAAGCCAAAATCAGAGAAAACAGAAGGCTGTGTCCGAACTTCAAAGCTCGGACGGAAGTTCGGACACAGCGAAGACTTTAGAAAATAAAAGCGCAACAGGGTATGTCCGAACGTCAAAGCTCGGACAGACGTTCGGACATACCGAAAAACTCAGAAAACAGAAGCGGTTTCACACAGACAAAGGCATCAAAACAATGTCAAAAAAATGCAGTACGAAACCAAAGCCTTTAAACCATAACCATGGCAGTTTTAGAAGGTCAAAACCAAGACAAATCAGACAGAGATCGATCACCAAACATAGGGCGATTAAACAATCCGAACTCTCAAATCAGAAGCACTCAAAGTTCACAAAACAGAAGGGAACCATAGAGGTAGATTCACCATTGTCAAAGCAATACTTACATAACAAAATACGCAAAACAAAACCAATCCCACGGGGTTGCAACGCATCAAAACGCAAATCCAGAACTCACACCAAATTACTACGGATCAGAAACCACACAAACATATACGGAAAACAACGAAACCAAAACCCCCGTGGGTGAACGCACACAACCGAATCCATCTACCACCTACCTCACATCCGTAGCTAAGCCATCTCTGCGGACTCTACGAATCGCCTTCCCGAACCTCCAATCGAATGACAACCCCTCGAATTGAACCGCTCCCAAAATACAAAATCAGAATTAGAAAAGAGAAGAGGAAGCCTTAATGGAGAAGAGAACCAATCTACAATCCAACCTGATTGACGACCGACGGACGAACACAATTCCCTCTATAGACCTCTAGCGATTTCAATTGAAAGAAATTGAAGAAGAGGATGAGCAAAGGGATGAGGGTTTGAGAGCGATGAAACTGTCGAGAGAACCGTCAATGAGAGAGAGATGAAGGAAGGGGAAAAATTGAACGTGAATTAGAATAAGAGAGAGAGAATAAAATAGTTTAATAATCTCTCTCTTATGGAATTAATAAATAACAACAAGGAAGAAGACAATTGTAACCCTCCTTCCTCTAGCTAACATATTAACATTAGAAGAATGTCATAGACAATCTAATATAAGATTACAAAATAGCACAACTCCCTTTGCGAATCAGAAAGGAAATAAAAAAAAAATCTGGGGCATAACAATATACCCCCCTTAAAAAGAATTTCGTCCTCGAAATTTGACGAAACCAGAATGTGAACAAATGCACTTCTAGTGCCAGAAAACAATGAACACTCACAAGGCCAACACTCAGGACTTACTGCTGATTGACTGACAGAAGGAGAAACAGAAGATTACTAACACATAGCTCTAAGGCACCGAAGGGAAAACTCACCCATTCAGAAGATTGGACCTTACCAAGCTAACACTCTGAATAAGCTAACTGATACGTTGGCAGAAGAAACAAAACTGACGATCACTGAAGGCTCAGCACAAAGACACAAAAAGAATGCTAACATATCTCAGAAGTCCACACCTCACAGAGCTAACACTCAGAACTTGTTAAATGACTCACTGATTGAAGAGGTGAAACAAAGATTACTAACACTCAGCCAAAAGGCACAAGAACTCTCAGAGGTGTCCTTACCTAAAGGACCAACATACTCACAAACTCCCACCAGAACACAACACAGAACATACAAGACAACCACATAAACCAAGCTCGCAACTGAAGCACACCTCATTGGCAAACCATAACTCACATTCGGCCATCCTTTCCCAAAGGATCCGACTCCCTCAGACCCAGACTCAGACTTGAACACAGCAAATACACAGACAGACACTACGCTTCCGCTGCGCTACTCTGATAGTGGACAACCACAGAGCAGACGCACTCAACAGACTCCAGGCATCAATCAAATCAAGTAGCAGATAGCAGACAATTCACGCAGCAGATAACACATAGCACATCACAAGCAATGACACGGAAGCGTAGACATGCAGACACCCAACAAATCCCAATGAAAGCCAAACCTAGCTCTGATACCACTAAATGTAACGACCCCAAAACCACCCTGGTTGAGAGACCGTTACACGCCGCGCGCTTATTACCTAAGACAACGCAAGGCTACACTAGCGAACTCCCAAAACAGAAAATGAACTCAATAATTACCAAATAAACAATTACAACATGTCTTTACAAACACACAGGCGGAAGCCAAAACTGAAATCAACTGTACCAACTAATTACAACTGGGCACCATGGCCAAACAAAACTGAAATACAGAGCTCAAAAGCCAGGCAGATGAAAGTATAAACCGAAACTCCAAGCGCGGACTAAAACCTGCAAATCAGACGGGATAGGGGTGAGCAAAACTATGTCTCAGCAGGTGATAAACTTCCTAAATCAGCTGAGCACGATCAAAACATAATCTGAACTTACATATATTATACATATACGAAAGCGCTTAGCCAGAGCGAAAATCGGAGACCAAGCAGAAGTCTTCCAAATAGACAGAAGTCTAAAGCAGAAGGAGCCAAGCGGTGGTCAAACAGATACTCAATAGCAGAAGGAGAACAGAAGCTGAAAGCTCGACGAAATCAGAAGCTTAGCAAACTCAAAAGCTTAAACATAATCCGAAGCTTAGCAAAATCAGAAGCTTAGCAAAATCCAGAACTTAGCAGAAGACAGTAAGCACACAGCAGACCGTCCCAAATCAAATACAGATAGAGCAGCGAAGTAGAGCACCTTACAAATCAGAAACCCTCAACAGACAGGGAAGCCACAGCAGCCTATCTGAGTTTGTAAATAGACAGAGCGGGCGGAAGCAGTACAAAACAAACAGAGGCGTTCGAAGGACAGAAAGCACACAGCAGTCTGTCAAATACCAGAGCAGAGAAAACAGACAGAAGCTGAACAGAACACAAACAGAAGTGGGACACTAGCAATCATAGCCGACAGACGAACTAAACAACTCGTGAACAGAACGAGGAAACCTCACTCGTAAACAGAACAGGTGAAACACTGTGAACAGAACGGGGAACATCACCGTGAAACAGAAGGATCCTACTAGCGCGTACGAGACCGAGACCAGCCATTCAAAGGTTCAGATACAGAGAAGACTAGGTCCCAAACAGAAGCTTTCAGAACAGACCAAAGCTGTATACAGAACAGGACAGAAGTCCTGTCAAATCATAAACAGAAAGCAGAAGCTTAACGAAATCAGAGCGGAAGCTACCAACGGAAAGCCTTAGCAAGACAGAAGTCGTAACCGACTAGTAAATACGAAAGCAACTGAAGTCAGAGGGTTGAATCACATTTTCAGAGCAAAACAGAGTTCAAAAGATTATCGGAGACCTTAAAACCAGAAAAACTTAAACACATGCTAAAACACATGAAAACGGATAGTACTCAGAAGGAGGAAACCAACGCCGCAAACGGCACTCAAAACGGAGCCAACGAGCAAGTTACTGTCAAAAAGGCATGTCCGAACTTGTGTCCGGACATCAATGTTCGGACACAAGTCGAACCTTCAAACAGAAGCAGACATAGGTGTCCGAACATCCAAGTTCGACGGATGTTCGGACGTTCTTCGGAAATCAGGACGTGAGAGTCCGAACTTGTGTCCGGACATCAGATGTTCGACACAAGTCGAAGCCAAAATCAGAGAAAACAGAAGGCTGTGTCCGAACTTCAAAACTCGGACGGAAGTTCGGAACACAGCGAAGACTTTAGAAAATAAACGCGCAGGGTATGTCCGAACGTCAAAGCTCGGACAGACGTTCGGACATACCGAAAAACTCAGAAAACAGAACGGTTTCACACAGACGGCATCAAAATAATGTCAAAAAAATTCAGTACGAACCAAGCCTTTAAACCATAACCAGGCAGTTTAGAAGGTCAAACCAAGACAAATCAGACAGAGATCGATCACCAAACATAGGGCATTAAACAATCCGAACTCTCAAATCAGAAGCACTCAAAGTTCACAAAACAGAAGGGAACCATAGAGGTAGATTCACCATTGTCAAGCAAAACTACTTACATAACAAAATACGCAAAACAAAACCAATCCCACGGGGTTGCACGCATCAAAAACGCCAAATCCAGAACTCACACCAAATTACTACGGATCAGAAACCACACAACTATACGGAAACAACGAAACCAAACCCCCGTGGGTGAACGCACACAACCGAATCCATCTACCACCTACCTCACATCCGTAGCTAAGCCATCTCTGCGGACTCTACGAATCGCCTTCCCGAACCTCCAATCGAATGACAACCCCTCGAATTGAACCGCTCCAAAATACAAAATCAGAATTAGAAAAAAGAAGAGGAAGCCTTAATGGAGAAGAGAACCAATCTACAATCCAACCTGATTGACGACCGACGGACGAACACAATTCCCTCTATAGACCTCTAGCGATTTCAATTGAAAGAAATTGAAGAAGAGGATGAGCAAAGGGATGAGGGTTTGAGAGCGATGAAATGTCGAGAGAACCGTCAATGAGAGAGAGATGAAGGAAGGGGAAAATTGAACGTGAATTAGAATAAGAGAGAGAGAGAATAAAATAGTTTAATAATCTCTCTCTTATGGAATTAATAAATAACAACAAGGAAGAAGACAATTGTAACCCTCCTTCCTCTAGCTAACATATTAACATTAGAAGAATGTCATAGACAATCTAATATAAGATTACAAAATAGCACAACTCCCTTTGCGAATCAGAAAGGAAATAAAAAAAAAAAAAATCTGGGGCATAACAAAAACATTGTTGGCGCTTGCTCACATCTCCTAATTTTCTTATTACCAAATTACTTGGTGTAAGATATTTTCTTGATGGTAACCTGCTTAATGCTAAGATAGGGAGTAACCCTAGTCCTGTTGGAGAGCTTTGTGGGCTACTCTAGATTTGATTCTTATGGGAACTAGAAAATTAATTAAGATTGGTGCCAACACAAAATTTAATAATAGATGGATCAAAGGGAAGTGTGGCAAGCCTTCTCTTTTGGAATATGCCAGTGACTCCGCAAAGTGAATGGAAAGTTTCTTGTCTCATTGACCTGACTAAGAGAACATGGCGCGAGAACTTAGTTTGTCACTTGTTTACAGATGATGATGTAACAGAGATCCTGCAAATTCCTCTGTCACAAGAGGAAGAGGGTAATGATAGTTGTTATCTCCCGCAGATGTGGCGACACATTAGATACATTATGCTTTTGTGGGATACTTAAACATTATTGCATGTTTTCTTTTATTTTCATGGTGTTCATTCGTTGTGGATGAGATAAGGCTTTAATCAGCCTGAGGATATAGACACGAATGGAGCATTTCAAGGACTAGTTCCTTAGTATCTGTCTTCGGTCAAGTATTTTGTTTATTAGTAAGGTTGATTTGTTTTTTTTTATGAAAAATATGGTTTCAAGATGAGGTGGTGCATGGCAGAGCACGAGGAATAGAATGTGGGTGGTTTCAGACTCAAAGCTTCTTGGTAGTAGCTGGTGCAACACGAAATATCATGACCTTGGGTGAAGCCAGAGAGATGGTGGCATTGCTAGATGGGATGAATGTTTTTGTTGATGGGTGTAACGACCCCAACACAAGCCTAGGAGTTAGGGATGTTACACGCCGCATATTACTACCAAATAACACAAGGCTCTAACTAACATTAAAAAAAGGCCCGAAGCAATACTTGTACAAAAGTATAATTACAACATATCAAAAGTATTCCCAAATATCAATACAAATGCAAATGCCAAATCAGAAATAAAAAGTGTAGTGTCAAATGCTAACAAGGCCCGTAGGCTACAAGAGTCTAAATTGTAAATGAATCAAGTAACGAATACGAGCTAACTAGCCAAGCTCCAGAAAACTAAGGCGGTCCTCGCTGATCAATCTACAATGTTAGTGAAAGTAAGGGAGTGAGCAAACAACTATGCTTAGTAAGTGACCAACTTCATCAATGAAGATGGTTAAAACATTTATGAGAAATAAACAGAAGTTCAGAATTCAAACAGAGGGAATAGGGTGAATTTCCAATAAAACATAGTTTAGATATTTCAGACAGAGCAAACAACTTCACAAATCAGAGTGGGACATTAGAGATCAAATCACATAAATAGAACGGATAAATCCGTGAACAGAACACGGAAACTTCACTCGTAAATAGAACAGGGGAGACACCCGTGGCAAATAATAGAAGAACGTCCTACGGAGCGCGCTACGGGATAGCTAGACCCAGCCATCGATGGCTCAGATATAGAGATAACTAGGTCCCAAAACAGAAGCTTAATAAATCATAAGCATAGTGTGCCAAAATGCACCAAATCGAGGTTAAATAGCTTATTTATCATTAGGGGATCATAACCCCGCAAACAGAAGTTGAAACGGAGTACAAACGTATGATTTAGGCAAAACAGAACGGTGTCTAGACTTGCGTCCGACCTTGCAAGTCCTGACACCAGTCGAAGTCAAAAAAACAGAAGCGAAAATACACACCTCCGGACTTGTGTCCGACCTTGCAAGTCCTGACGAAAAAGGTTTCAGAACAATCCAAACATGTGTCCGAACAAGTAAGTTCGAACACATTCCGAGAGAGGTTTTTAAAAGTCTTAGAAACGTCTGGACTTGTGTCCGACCTTGCAAGTCCGAACGGAGGTCAAAGTTGAAATCAAGGGGAGAATCATTGTCCAGACTTGCTTCTGACCTTGCAAGTCCGGACGGGTTTTCTGAAAAAGTACGTGGTCAGACACATGCCGAGAAGAAATTGCCAAAAACTCCTGTGAGGTGTCTGGACTTGCAAGTCCGGACATAGCCCGAAGCGCAAACCCAGAACCCGTCCTCGCACTCCGTCCGGACATACATGTCCAAACGGAAGTCCGAACACTCGAAAAACTTTTAAAACGCGTCAGATGGCCTGTCCGGACATACAAGTCCGGACAGACGTCCAGACACTGCAGATTACAGAAAATTTAGAAGTAAAAACATTACAAATAAAATGTCAAACTTGTACCCAAATCAAAATTTGAAATCAGAGATAGAAATCTAGAACTATGGGGGTTTTAGCATCTCAAAACAATGCAAAATTCAGATTGCAATCAATCATCAAAACACAAATCCGTTAGCACATTCAGATCTCTGAATGAGAAACTCCCCATAGGTGAACACCTCCACTGAATCCATTATTCACCTACCTCGTAAATTCATAGAGAGGTTCCCCAAACCTGAACAGCAATTCCCAACAAGTGCAGACCGGAACGTAAATCACAATGGCCACTGAATAAGCTGAATCTGACAGACGCGATTGCAGAGGAGAACAACGGAAGGAGATCCACTGCGAACACAGAGAATAACATTAATTCACAATCAGATTGTAGAGAACAATTTAGAACAGAGGAAGTTCCCAAAAATTGTAGAATTGAAGGGAGATAATCCAACAACCTTACCTTAAACTGACTAGGGATTCGCAAAGGAGGAGCAATCCACAGCAGAACTTTAATAGCAAAACCAATGACAGCGAAGTCTTGACAGATCGAGAAGATGAAAAGTGTTTGAGAGAGAAGAGAGAGAGATAAGCGTATGTCAGTTTTCAAAACTGATCGAGAGTTAGAACGTGATTGAGAGTGGGGAGTTAAGGGATTAAATTACTGATTTAAATTACTTACCAGTAATTAGAAGGGAAAGGAAAATGACTAACTTGTCCTTCTCTTTATTAAAAAGGACTTTCATGTTCTAAATCCAATAACACCAGTTAATTCACCACATAACGAAATAAAATTCTACAACGAACTTTGAGTTATAACATCACCTCCCCCTTAAAAGAATTTCATCCTCAAAATTATAGGTACCTATTGCTCGAAGAGGGCGGGAAACTTGGATCGCACTTCACTCTCCAGCTCTCAAGTAGCCTCCTTCTTAGACTGACCCGACCACTGAATCTTAACCAGGGGCATGGTTTTACTACGGAGCTTACGAACATCGCGAGCCAAAATCTTTTAAGGTACTGCTTCATAAGTGAAGTCTTCTCTCAATTGAAGAGGACCGAACTCTATGACGTGGGACGGATCCGAGATATATTTCCTCAACATGAGCACATGAAATACACTGTGAAATCCTGCTAAAGCCGGTGGCAACGCTAAATGGTAGACAACCGGTTCAATCCTCTCCAGGATCTTAAATGGACCTATGAAGCGAGGGCTGAGCTAGCCTCTCCTCCCAAACCTTACTACTCCTCTAGCTGGAGAAACCATCAATCAAACGTGATCGCCAACCTGAAACTCTAAAGGACGTCTCCTTTGGTTGGTGTAGCTCTTCTAGCGACTCTGAGCAACTAGAAGACGCTCTCTGATAGTTTGGATCATGCCACAGCATCCTGAACTAAGTCTGGACCAACTACGACTCTCTCCTTCAGATCATCCCAACAGATGGGTGATATGCACCTCCTACCATATAGATCTTCGAACGGGGTCATCTCGATACTAGACTAGAAGCTGTTGTTGTAGGCGAACTCAATCAGTGCTACGTGGTGATCCCAACTGCTCCCAAAGTCCAAAACACACGCCCTGAAGATATCCTTAAGAACCTGGTTAGTTTCTCCGTTAGACTGTCTGACTAGGGGTGATAGGCTGAACTGAAGGATAGCTTCGTCCCCAAAGCCTGATGCAAACTCTACCAAAAGCTGGACACAAACCTCGGGTCTCTATCAGATACAATTGAAGCAGGAACCCCATGAATACGCACAATCTCATCTAAATACAACTGAGCAAGCCGGTGTAGGCTGAAAGTCTTCCTAATTGGCAAGAAGTGGGCACTCTTCGAGAGCCTGTCCACGATCACCCAAACTGCATCAAACCCTCTCGGAGTCCGGGGAAGTCCCATCACAAAATCCATACCGACGCTCTCCCATTTCCATTCTGGAACTGGAAGAGGCTGAAGCAAATCGGCAGGCCTCTGATGCTCTGCTTTGACCCGCTGACATGTCTGAGATCTGGATACAAACTTAGATATATCTCTCTTCATATTGTTCCACCAGAAGGTCTCTCGAAGATCCTGATACATCTTCACTCCATCTGGGTGTACCGAGTACGGGGCTCCATGAGCCTCCTGCATGATCTCACACCTCAAAGCATCGTCTGCAGGCACACATCCTCGATCTTTGAATCTCAGTCAGCCGTCCTCAGAAACTCTAAACTCTGAATCCCGACCAGCAAAAATCCCCTCTTTGATCTTACACAACCCAGCGTCGAGCTCCTGACTGGCTATGATCCGGTCGATCAAGGTAGGCTGAATTTATAAGGCGGCCAACATCCCAGAACTCTCTGGACAAACAACCCAAATACCCAGACGCTGTAACTCTAAAGTAGATCTATGCACTCCCGTCAATGCACAAGCAGCTCTAGAAGGTCCCCTCCTACTAAAAGCATCAGCTACAACATTCGCTCTACCAGGGTGGTAGAGGATCTTCAAGTCGTAGTCGTGAAACAACTCAAGCCACCTCCTCTACCTCAAGTTCAGCTCCTTTTGAGTGAACAGATACTTGAGGCTCTCGTGGTCCGTATATACCTTGCATGACATTCCATACAGGTAGTGCCTCAAGGTATTCAAAGCGAACACAACAACGACTAGCTCCAAGTCGTGGGTCGGATAACTCTTCTCATATGGCTTTAGCTGACGTGAGCCATATGCAACCACCTTCCCATGCTGCATCAAAACGCACCCGAGTCCCTATGAGACGCATCACTGTAGAAGGTTATTTTCTGAGTGGTTAAACTGGTGTAAAATTAAAAGAAAAGAAATTAAAAAGCTCAAATTATAAACGTCGGGCTGCAAACAAATCCCGGTCGTAGTTAGTAAAACAAGTGTCGTATCCACAGGGAGATTGTTCAATTTATCCTAGTCTTGGTAGTTACTTAAAAACTGTAAAAAAGGGTTTAGCCGGAGGCAAGCTTGATTTGTTGTTTGATCAGTGCAAATATAATAAAAACAGTAAAAAGGTGAATTAATTGATGTGAATGGAAAAATGTATCCTAGGATAGCGGGGGAATTTCCTAAATTACTTAAACATATTTATAACCCTGTCTCAATTATTTATTGCCTATTAGAGTTAATAATTGTCAGTTACGAACTCTTAATAAAAGCCTTAATATTTTCCTGCTCAGTCCGGAGTGTAAATACTAAGATTAATTCCTTTGTGGTACCTAGACTATCTCAAAATCATGTGTTGATAGTTACCAAATAAATGCAGTCGTTTGTCGCGCAAAACATTTAGCAATATTAGTTGAAAGGAATTAAAACAAGTTAACAAGTGAGACAGGTGATAAATATTGTTTACGTAATATTAGAAATAAACCCCCATCCTAGGATACAAAAGAAAATTACTCAGACATTAACGGAGATAAGAAGATAGCACAAACAGATTTTGACATTAATTCAGAGGAAGAACTGGTCTGCTCTTGCTCTCACTGCTGCTCTTCTATTTCTTTTGTTACTGCATGAGTGTGGAATGATGTGGTGATACGGGAGGAAAATAAGTGGAAGGGAATGGATGAGTGTGTTGAGCGAATTCTTCAGACTCCCGTCGTGTGTGTGTGTATTGTGCAGTTATGGTGCTGAGTTTATATAGAGGATTGGAAGAAGATTGATCCGTACGAATTTGATTGCAGATGAAGAAGAGCATTGATTGAGCACTGATTGCAGACTGATTGCTTCATTTAATGCAGGGGACAGAGCCGACGCGTGAGCGATTTAAGGTAGGCGGTGCGGGAGTAGATGGATAGCAAGAATCCATTTGCAGAACAACGCGTCGCGAAGAAGAGACTAGCGGCGTCTCTTGTCCGCCTGGAGTCCGCTTGCAGTCCGCGTGCGTACATCACTGAAATTGGTCCGGGACTTGGGCAAGAGTTAGGTCCCGGACCATAATGCAAGCAAATCTTCTCGGTTTTAAAATTACATGTGGTCCGGACTTGGGCAAGGATATAAGTCCCGGACCATGCTGGTAAATCTCTCGGTTGTCGTCTGTCTCTCGTCCGCCTTGACTACCGCCCACAATATAGGCGGTTGTATGTTGTTTGTCCGCCAGTCTTGTCCGCCTGATATCACGATGTACAGGCTTGTCTCTTGTCCGCTTGTTATCATGATGTACATGTCCGCCTGTTATCACGATGTACAGGCTTATTTCTTCTACGAGCTCTAGATTCTTCGTTTGGACTCCGTTTTCTGAGCCGTTTGCGCCTATGCGTTCGTCTCTTCGTGTACTTTGCTCCTAGCTTGGTTTTCCCTCATGTTTAAACCAATAAATTTGTGAGATATCAATAAAACATAAACTAGAGGAAAAACATACGATAAGTGAGAAATGAGCAGAAAAGTGCTGATAATATATGAAATACACCCATAAAACATGCTCATTTAGACACTTATCACACCCCCACACTTACCTTTTGCTTGTCCTCAAGCAAAACCATGTACCCAAACAAGTAGGGAATGCTCAATATTAACAAATACTATTATGAAGGGTAGGATAAAGAAGTCAATAGTACATGATCTTAAACTTTTTAGAGGAGTGTGATCCATCACCTACTGGTGGCATAGGTGTACTCAGGGCAAAAAAAAAAGAGTTTCGGGGTATGATCCGGAGTACTTCAATGCTTCTTGATTTAAGGTGACTTTGAGAACTTTTACCATGGCCAACTTCTCTCAAGAATGGGCATTGAGGAGAAAACAAAAGGAAAAATAGAATTATGCATTTGTTTCACTTTTGCATAAGAGATGAGAAGATAATATGTAGGCATTAAGCCTTCGTTTTTAAGAACACTCAACTCTCTTTGTTGGTTACCAATGGTGTCTCGCAAGTCCTTTATTTATTTTTTTTTTTTTTGACAGAGAAGCACCCCTTAGCAATCCCTAAGAAAGAAGACAGAAAGAACCCCTGAGTAATAAAAATCCATCCATTTCAGATCATTTGGTCACACCGCATAAAAATGCTCCTCAAAAGTAATCAAAATTTTAAAATTTTTGTACATTTTTACCATTTATCCCACAATTCATAACAGTATTTATTCTTAAAGAGAACAACCCACATAAAAGGGTCCACGATATTGAATTTGAACAAACGCAAGATAAGCAGAGAGATTAAGCATTTTAGCATAAAATGTCACCGAAAAGGGCACGCTCCCCCACACTTAATTGAACAATGTCCTCATTGTTCACCAGAAAAACAGGGAAAGTTTCAGAAGGCCTTTTCGGTAAGTAGATAAAATAGAGAGAACACGAAGCTCACGAATAATCATTTAAGCACATAAACTCTCCTCTGCATATTTATTTAAATAAAAGCATAATTAAAGAAACTAGTACTCCCCTGAGATTATTTTTGCTAGCGTGTATTGAACTTCCCCCACACTTGAGCTTCAGCCTCAAGTAGCGTAGCTTGGTTGCGGTGTAGTCATGAAATTGTACCTGCATAAGACACTAGAAGCAACCATACTACAAACGGGGTTAAGAGTTAGCAAAAACAAAATTTAAAGAGAACCTGAAAATTAAAAACAGCATAAAAAGCATATAAAAGATAAGTTCGTCCGGGTTGCCTCCCGGAAAGCTGCCCTTCTTTAACGTCTTTAGCTAGACGCTTTGTCGTTAGAGCGATCATGGGGGGTGGTTATGAGGAGGAGATCCAAAGCATGACTCGATGGTATTTTTGAGTGTCCACCGGGATGCATGTTTTCTTTTCTTATCCCGTTCTTCGTCCGGGATTGGTGGTGGTATCTCTGTAATAGACATGCCGTCTGGAAGGGTGATAAACAGAAGTGGGGATGATGATGATTGAGTATCCCTTACGAACTTGAGATCTTTGGATTTGCTATCTGGAGATCTTCCTGATGCAAACTCCAGCTTTTCGTTATAAGCCTGAAGGGTGATTTTTCCCTGGGCTACCCAAATGTGCACATCGGCTGTGGCAAGGAATGGTCGTCCAAGGATGAGAGGTGTAGTGGAGTTCTCTTCGATGTCTAGAATGACAAAATCGCATGGGAAGTATAAGTGCTCCACTTTAATGATAACATCCTCCACCACTCCGCTTGGGTATGTTACCGAACCATCTGCCAGTTGCAGGGTCATCTTGGTCTTTTTCATCTCTCCAATTCCCAGCTTTTTGAAAGTGGAGAGGGGCATCAAATTTATGGAGGCACCTAGATCGCATAGGGAGTATGGAAATGAGGTGCTACCAATTGTGACTGGAATGGTGAAGCTGCCCGGATCATTGCTTTTCGAAGGTAGCGGTTGTTGCAGAATAGCTGAGCAAGCTACATTGAGAGGTACCGTACCGACTTCGGCCAATTTAGTTTTGTTGGATATGAGGTGTTTGAGGAATTTGGCATAGTTTGGCATTTTGGCAATGAGGTCTACAAACTGTATGTTGACGTTTAGTTGTTTCAGCATTGCCAGAAATTTACCATATTCATTATCCAATTTCTGCTTCTGGAGTCGGTGGGGAAATGGTATAGGCGGTTCTGGTGAAGATGGTTTTGAAGCTGGTGGAATAGTGAGGACGCTGGGAGATGTTTTTTCTACAGAGGCCTCAGCTTTTTCTTCACTATCCTCTTTGGATTCTTCTGCTCTTTGCGGGATGTGAATCTCGTCGGTTTTCTTACTGCTTCTCAAGGTTATCGCCTTAACCTCTTCTTCTTCTTCAAAGTCGAGCTTTTCATTTTCATAACCGGCCACCAAGTGCTCAAGGTAGGTATTCTCAGATTGAATGCGATTTTTATAGACTTTGGCGGTGCTTTCAAGTTCAGCTACATTCCTTTTGGAAGTTTCGATTGCTATAACCCACTCTTGGAGGGAAGGGTGTAGTTCTGGAATCGTAACTGTTTTAGCCACCTCCATCTTTTCTTCATCGTGCTCCTTCACATAGATGCACTTGGCTTGCTCTCTTGGATTTGGTTCATTTTGGCTTGGGAGAGCCCCTGGCGGTCTTCGAGAAAGATGTTCTGCAAGTTGATTGAATTTACCTTCGATTTTCTAGTTGAAGGCTTCTTGCGCAGAAAGCTGGTTTTGAGTTATGGACATGAATCCTTTCATCATCTCTTTAAGTTCTGCATTTGGATCAACAAAGGATGAAGATGGTTGTTGTTGTTGGAAACCTGGAGGGGCACCTAGTGCTCTATAACCCATATTAGAGTTTGGTTGGGGTCGGTTTCCTTGATAGGTATTGGAATTGTTGTTCTGCCCTCCTTGGTTCTGATCATTATTTTTCCATGAGAAATTCGGGTGATTTCTCCATGGGTAGTTGTTGTTGATGTTATTGTTGTAGGAATTACCGGGACGGTTTCCTATGAATTGTACTTCCTCGTACTGGCCTTTGCCTTCGCATTGATGAGTTTCATGAGGACCGGCGCATATGACACATCCTTCTGTGGGTGGAACTGGTGGTGAACTTGTAGGTGGGGAAGCTATTGTTTTTACGATTTCGTTTTGAGATGTTGTTAGCTTTTCCACCATCTTTGCAAGGGACGAGATCTGGGCTGATAAATGATCCGTAGGCTCAACGTGGAGTAGGCCTGCTGCTCGTGGCGTTCTTCCTTTGGATCTCGTCCACTGTCTTGTATTGCTCGTCATGGTTTCGAGAAGGTCCATTCCTTCTTTAGGAGATTTCATCATGAAACTTCCTCCTGCAGAGGAATTGACGAGTAGTCGGTTCCCATCATCCAGACCGTTGAAGAATGACAGGCAGAGGGATTGATCGTCAAGACCATGGTGGGAACACTTCATTAGCATATCCTTGAATCTGTCCCATGCGTCGTACAACGTTTCTCCCGGCTCCTGACAGAAAGTGTTGATCTCACCGATCAATTGCCTCGTTCTACTGGTTGGGTAGTATTTGGCAAGGAATTTTTGGGCCATTTGCAGCCATGTGGTGATTGATCGGGAGGGAAGGCTTCGGTACCACCTGTTTGCTGAATCCGATAATGAGTGAGGAAATAGTTGTAGACGGATTCTTTCTTTGACGTTGCCGGTCTGACCAAAGGAATTGCAGAAGTCTAGGAAGAGACTCAGATGATTTGGGGCTTCATCTGGGTTCGCTCCACTAAACTTGCCTAGATCCCGGACGGCGGTGATGTAGTGGGTTTTGAAAACCCATTGTCCGGCTTCTTGTGGTGTTAGTTCAGGGAGAACTATGGCTGATGCTCTTCCTTCGGTATTTGGTTGGTGGTAGTCAGAGAGATCACGGTGTTCTGGTTGATTTGCATGGTCCATTTCATTTATAATTTCGTTATTGGCCATGGCTTGGTTTCTCAGGTTTCTTTGTGCTTGTAATAAAGTGCGCTCGGGTTCGGGGCTCGGACTGATTGGTGGAGAGCCTTGGGTTCGAGTGTTTGGCATGCACAGAAGATAACTTGTGGTTTGTGAGAAACTGTGAAATTAATTAGTAAATAGAATAAGAAAGGCAGAGATATTGGTTAGGCTGATAGACGTTAGTTAAACAACACTGACGTATATTTTTTTTTTGTTTTTTTTTAACAAGAGTAAAATGACAGAATATTAAATGACAAGGGAAAGAAATGACAGAAAATTAAAGTTAGGAGTTAGTATACTGGAAATTATAAGTTAGTATACAGAAATGTTAAGGACAATGGAAATTAAATGTTAAGGACAATGGAAATGAAATGTTAGGGACAATGGAAATGAAATGTTAAGGACAATGGAAATTAAATGTTAAGGACAATGGAAAGAGATGACAGGAAATTTTAAGTTAGTAGTTAGGGACAATGGAAAGAAATGACAATGGAAAGAAATGACAGAAATAATAACAATAATATTAAGATGTCCGAAGTTAGATGTCCAAGTCAGATGTCCAAGTCAGATGTCCAAGTCAGATGTCCAATTCAGATGTCCGAGATTAACAATTTAATAGTATTAACAGATTATTACTATATAGCGAGTGAACTACCGGAAACTAGGGAAATTGATGGAATCAATCTCCTCGGCAACGGCGCCAATTTGCAGAAGGTTATTTCTGAGTGGTTAAACTGGTGTAAAATTAAAAGAAAAGAAATTAAAAAGCTCAAATTATAAACGTCGGGCTGCAAACAAATCCCGGTCGTAGTTAGTAAAACAAGTGTCGTATCCACAGGGAGATTGTTCAATTTATCCTAGTCTTGGTAGTTACTTAAAAACTGTAAAAAGGGGTTTAGCCAGAGGCAAGCTTGATTTGTTGTTTGATCAGTGCAAATATAATAAAAACAGTAAAAAGGTGAATTAATTGATGTGAATGGAAAAATGTATCCTAGGATAGCGGGGAATTTCCTAAATTACTTAAACATATTTATAACCCTGTCTCAATTATTTATTGCCTATTAGAGTTAATAATTGTCAGTTACGAACTCTTAATAAAAGCCTTAATATTTTCCTGCTCAGTCCGGAGTGTAAATACTAAGATTAATTCCTTTGTGGTACCTAGACTATCTCAAAATCATGTGTTGATAGTTACCAAATAAATGCAGTCGTTTGTCGCGCAAACATTTAGCAATATTAGTTGAAAGGAATTAAAACAAGTTAACAAGTGAGACAGGTGATAAATATTGTTTACGTAATATTAGAAATAAACCCCCATCCTAGGATACAAAAGAAAATTACTCAGACATTAACGGAGATAAGAAGATAGCACAAACAGATTTTGACATTAATTCAGTGGAAGAACTGGTCTGCTCTTGCTCTCACTGCTGCTCTTCTATTTCTTTTGTTACTGCATGAGTGTGGAATGATGTGGTGATACGGGAGGAAAATAAGTGGAAGGGAATGGATGAGTGTGTTGAGCGAATTCTTCAGACTCCCGTCGTGTGTGTGTGTATTGTGCAGTTATGGTGCTGAGTTTATATAGAGGATTGGAAGAAGATTGATCCGTACGAATTTGATTGCAGATGAAGAAGAGCATTGATTGAGCACTGATTGCAGACTGATTGCTTCATTTAATGCAGGGGACAGAGCCGACGCGTGAGCGATTTAAGGTAGGCGGTGCGGGAGTAGATGGATAGCAGAATCCATTTGCAGAACAACGCGTCGCGAAGAAGAAGACTAGCGGCGTCTCTTGTCCGCCTGGAGTCCGCTTGCAGTCCGCGTGCGTACATCACTGAAATTGGTCCGGGACTTGGGCAAGAGTTAGGTCCCGGACCATAATGCAAGCAAATCTTCTCGGTTTTAAAATTACATGTGGTCCGGGACTTGGGCAAGGATATAAGTCCCGGACCATGCTGGCAAATCTCTCGGTTGTCGTCTGTCTCTCGTCCGCCTTGACTACCGCCCACAATATAGGCGGTTGTATGTTGTTTGTCCGCCAGTCTTGTCCGCCTGATATCACGATGTACAGGCTTGTCTCTTGTCCGCTTGTTATCATGATGTACATGTCCGCCTGTTATCACGATGTACAGGCTTATTTCTTCTACGAGCTCTAGATTCTTCGTTTGGACTCCGTTTTCTGAGCCGTTTGCGCCTATGCGTTCGTCTCTTCGTGTACTTTGCTCCTAGCTTGGTTTTCCCTCATGTTTAAACCAATAAATTTGTGAGATATTCAATAAAACATAAACTAGAGGAAAAACATACGATAAGTGAGAAATGAGCAGAAAAGTGCTGATATAATATATGAAATACACCCATAAAACATGCTCATTTAGACACTTATCAATCACAGAAGACCTCTAGTCCCTCGGTCCCCTCTAAAAGAGTCAGAATCGGCATTGATATTAACCTCTTCTTAAGCTCCTGAAAACACTGCTCACAGGCTTCGCTCCACTCAAACTTTACCTCCTTCAGTAGCAGATGAGTCAGAGGAATCACTAGCTTAGAAAATCCCTCCACAAACTTACGATAGTAGCCCGCCAGACTGAGAAAACTACGAATCTCTCCAACATTGGTGGGCCTGGCCCATTCTGTAATAGCCCTGATCTTCTCCGGGTCCACGGAGATTCCATCCTTGGAGACAACATGTCCCAAGAAGACAACTTGATCTAACCAGAATTTGCACTTCTTCAACTTCACATACAGCTCTCTCTCCCTCAGAGCCTGGAGTACGGTCCTCGGATGCTTCTCATGCTCCTCAACATGCTTGGAATACACCAAGATGTCGTCTATAACACCACAACAAAC
This sequence comes from Limonium bicolor, assembly GCA_023374045.1. Lineage (NCBI taxonomy): Eukaryota > Viridiplantae > Streptophyta > Magnoliopsida > Caryophyllales > Plumbaginaceae > Limonium > Limonium bicolor. The sequence continues at coordinate 203,984,588 of CM041780.1, read as the reverse complement.
TGGTCCGGAAATGGCCTGAACACTCGGTTCATCATGTCCATGAATACAGAAGGCGCATTCGTCAGACCGAATGGCATCACCAGGAACTCGTAGTGCCCATAGCGAGTCCTGAAGGCGGACTTAGGTACGTCGTCTGCCTTAATCCTTAACTAATGATAACCGGACCTCAAATCTATCTTTGAAAACACCTTAGCTCTTGCTAGCTGATCGAACAAGTCATCAATACGTGGGAGAGGGTACCGGTTCTTATTGGTAACCTTATTGAGCTCCCTGTAGTTGATACACAAGCATAGACTACCGTCTTTCTTCTTAACAAGCAATATTGGCGCTCCCCAATGCGATACCCTGGGGCGTATGAAGCCCTTATCCAACAACTCCTGCAGCTGGATCTTCAACTCCTTGAGCTCAACAAGACCTTTACGGTATGGGGCCTTAGATATAGGTTGAGTCTCAGGTGCAAGCTCGATCGAGAACTCCACCCTTTGACAGGGGGAAGCCTAGGCACGTCATCCTGGAACACATCTGGAAAATCTCTGACCACAGGAATGTTCTCCAACTTCACGTCCTTGCGAACCTCAGGGATGTAGCACAAAAATCTCTGGCATCCCTTCTTCAAGTGGCGGAACGCTTGCATAGCTGAAATAACTGGTGACGAACATGGGATTCCATTCCTTGCTACTGACAAACAGGGCTATCCCGGCTCCTCAAACGCAACTCTCGTCGCCGCACAGTCAATATGAACATAGTGGGCAACAAGCCAATCCATACCCAAGATCACATCAAAACTCGTCATCTCCATAGGGATAAGGTTAGCACACAAAATCATATCTTGTACTACCACAGGACTATCTTTACACCCAGAATTGAGAAGCATAGAAGAATTCCTAACCAGTGGACTATGCACACACAATTCCAAACCCAAAGGCACCACAGGTAGATCGAGCTCACCCACCAACTCAGTAGAAATAAAAGAGTGGGTGGCTCTAGAATCAAACAGACAGAAAACAAAACGAGATGACAGCTGGAGAATACCTGTGACCACTCGGTCTGTAGATCGGTCTCTCTCTCCAGCCATCACGTAGACTCTCTCCTGGGCCTGGGGCTGGGTCTTCCTCTGCTCTGACCGGTCCCGAGTATCTGAGGTAGACCATCCAGTCCTACCTTCTGAGCTACCTCTGCTCCTCTCGGCCTGAGGGCAGTCTGCGATCCGGTGGTTGAGGGAGCCACACTTAAAGCATGCCCCCGACTTCTTGTAGCGCTCCCGTCCTCGGTAGAACTTGCCACATACCTCACACTTTGGAGTGACTGAAGAAGAAGAAGAGCCACTCTGATCCCCGAACCTCGGCGTCTCCAGATCGATCACTAGTAATGTACTTCTTTTGAGAAGTGACCTGATCTCTCCTATCAGCCTCCTCAGACCTCTGCTTCCTCTTCTGGTCCTTCCCATCAGACTAGCGGTTCTTTAGATCGGCCTCCACTAATAGGGTTACATCAATAACGTCCCTAAAGGTCTTATGACGGAGCGACGTCACAGTAGAGCGGATGTCTGGCTTAAGCCCACTCTCAAACTTCCTGGCCTTCCTATGCTCATCAGGCTTAGGTGCAAACCTGGACAAGGAGATGAACTTCTGGACGTACTCCTCCACACTCATATCTCGACCCTGGCGTAATATGTTATACTCCAAGATCCGCTGGTCCTTATAGACGTTGGGGTAGAACTATTTGTTGAACTCCTCTGATCGCCTGGCCACATCCAAGGATGTGGGAACTTCCCCATCATCGACCTCCCCCACTCCTTGGCTTCGGCCTTGAACAGAAAGGTGACAAAGTCCACCTCCTGCTCATCCTCTGAGCCCATCACTCGAAGCAAGTCTTCCACCTCTGACAGCCAGTGACTGGCCTCTTGGGGATATTCACTCCCATCGAATGCTGGAGGCTTTAGCTTCATAAACTCCTGAAGCGCCCTGATATTCCTCCCTCCAGCATTAGCAGCCTCGGCTCTGGATGCTCCACTACCAGCTGCACCTCCAGTGGCTCCAGCCCTGCTGCTCCAGCACCCGCAGCTATAGTCTGCATCAGCTGGGTCATGAACTGCTGAACAACAGCAGCCATATCTCCCTGAGGGGTCATCAGAGCTCTCCTTGGCGGCATTTTGAAAGTCCACAGATTAAGCAGTTAGACAAGCAGGTCTTCAGACACAGGTACCAACATTCTAACTGACTGATTGAACTTAAATTCCCAACAAATTTAAACCCAGAGCTCTAATACCGTTAAATGTAATGACCCCAACACTGGCCTAGGAGTTAGGGAAGCTACACGCCGTGTATTACTACCTAATAACGCAAGGCTCTAACTAACGTTCGAAATAAAGGCCTAAAGTAATACTTGTATAAAAGTATCATTACAGCGGATCAAAAGTATTCCTAAATATCAATAAAAATGCAAATTCCAAATCAAAAATCAAAAGTGTAATGTCAAGAGCTAACAAGGCCCATAGGCTACAAGAGTATAAATTGTAAATGAATCAAGTAATGAATACGAGCTAACTAGCTAAGCTCTAGAAAATAGAGGCGGTCCTTGCCGATCAATCTACAATGTTAGTGAAAGTAGGGGAGTGAGAAAACAACTATGCTCAGTAAGTGACCAACTTCATCAATGAATATGGTCAAAACATTTGTGAGAAATAAACAGAAGTTTAGAATTCAAATAGAGGGAAGAGGTGACTTTCCAACACAACAGAGTTTAGATATTTCAGACAAAGCAAATAGATTCACAAATCAGAGTGGGACACTAGAGATCAAAACACATAAATATTACGGATAAATCCGTGAACTAAACAAGGAAACTTCACTCATGAACAGAACAGGGGAGACACCCGTGGAAAATAATAGAAGGACGTCCTACACAGCGCGCTATGGGATAGCTTGACCCAACCATCGACGGCTCAGATACAGAGATAACTAGGTCCCCAAACAGAAGCTTAATAACTCATAAGCATAGTGTGCCAAAATGCACCAAACAGAGGTTAGATAGCTAATTATTTAACATTAGGGGATCATAACCCCGTAAACAGAAGTTGAAACGGAGTACAAACGGATGATTTAGGCAAAACATAACTGTGTCCGGACTTGCATCCGACCTTGCAAGTTCGGACACTAGTCGAAGTAAAAAAAACAATAGAAGCGGAAATACACACATCTGGACTTGCGTTCGACCTTGAAAGTCCAGACGGAAAAGGTTTCAGAACAGTCCGAACATGTGTCCGAACAAGTAAGTTTGGACACATGCCGAGAGAGGCTTATCAAAGTCTTAGACACGTCCAGACTTGCGTCCGACCTTGCAAGTCCGGACGGAGGTCAAAGTTAAAATTAGAGGGGAGAATCACATGTCGGACTTGCGTCCGACCTTACAAGTCCGGACAAGTTTTCCAAAAAAGTACGTGGTCGTGTTCGGACACATGCCAAGAAGAAATTGCCAAAAGCTCCTATAGGTGTCCGGACTTGCATCCAGGCTTGCAAGTCTGGACATAGTCCGAAGCGCAAACCCAGAACCCGTCCTCGCACTCCGTTTGGATATACATGTCCAGACGGAAGTCCGGACACTCGAAAAACTTTGAAAAATAAAACGGGTCAGATGTCCGGACACTGCAGATTACAGAAAATTCAAGAAGCGAAAACATTACGAACAGAATGTCAACTTGTACCCAAATCACAATTCGAAACCAGAGATAGACATCCAGAACTATAGGGGTTTTAGCATCTCAAAACAATGCAAAATTCAGACTGCAATCAATCATCAAAATACAAAACTGCTAGTACAATCAGATATCTGAATTAGAAACTCCCCATAGGTGAACACCCCCACTGAATCCATTAATCACCAACCTTGTAAATTCGCAGAGAGGTTCCTCAAATCTGAACAGCAATTCCCCAACGAGTGTAGACCGGAACACAAATCACAACGGCCACTAAATAAGCTGAATCTGACAGACGCGATTGTAGAGGAGAACAACGGAAGGAGATTGATAGCGAACGCAGGGAATAACGCTGATTCACAATCAGATTGCAGAGAACAATTTAAAATGGAGGAAGTTCCCAAATTTTGTAGAATTGAAGGGAGATAATTCAACAACCTTACCTTAAACTAACCAAGGATTCACAAAGGAGGAGCAATCCACAGCAGAACTTTGATAGCAAAACCAACGATAGCGAAGTCTTGACAGATCGAGAAGATGAAAAACATTTGAGAGAGAAGAGAGAGGAGCGTATGTCAGTTTTCAAAACTGATCGAGAGTTAGAACGTGATTGAGAGTGGGGAGTTAAGGGATTAAATTACCGATTTAAATTACTTACCAATAATTAGAAAGGAAAGGAAAATGACTAACTTGTCCTCCTCTTTATTAAAAAGGACTTCCATGTCCTAAATCCAATAACACTAGTTAATTCACCATATAACGAAATAAAATTCCGCAACGAACTTTGGGTTATAACAATGGGAGTGTAGCAGGTGGCGATACATTTTGTCTTAGAGTAGTATGCTGACAGCCCAATAATACTATATTTGCTGTAGGAATCAAGGGGGTTCGAGCTGCTCTTCCTCTAGGAGTTGTTGAAGCGCGAGCTATAGAGTTATGGTGCTTTAGATGCGGGGTTATGTAGGGTTAGACTGATTTCAGATTGTATAGCCAATTTAAATTATGTAAATGGTAAAGGTAGTGTGGACTATGATGTAATGTTACTATTGGATGATGTTACTCATTTTGCATCAACTTTTGAGGCAATTGTGGATTTATGTACCAAAGGAGATAATACTAGTGCTCATATGCCGACAAATTTAGGTAGGCGAGGTAGAGCTAATGTATTTTGGATTAACAACATACCTAATTGTAACTTAAATATTTTTCGTTCTTGAATGTTTCTTCTTCTTTTTAAAAAAGATTATAACATCTTCATTATTGAATTATCATGAATAGTGTCAAAGTAAATTTATATATTCTCTCACAAACAGTAATAGTCATTAACAGTACGTCACTTGGTGAACATTATTTGATCTTGCAAAATAGACAAACAATCATCAGTAATCAACAAGAATAATAACTCGATTATATGAGACAAATTGAATCATTAATCTCGCTAAAATTCACTCAAGATTTATGCTTTTTTTTATTTCCTACATGATTGAACTTTGTTTGATAATTTATTTTGTCATATTCTAAAATTTTAAATAACATAATTAGCTAAAATTTAGTATTCATTCACCAAGTTAATAACTAGCTTCAAACTACATTAATTCATGAAAAGAAAATATAGATTAGATGGTACCATTGTATCTCAAGGAAATTGGTTTTCCTAGTACTGATTGCCTTGGGATGGATTGGTTTGGTGCTTTTTCTGGGCTAAAGAGGTGGGCTAATAACCTACTTAGTCCTTTTTTGTTTATTTTTTACAAGTTGGCTCTCTATCTTCTCTTTCCCCGTTTCCTCTTTTTCCTTCTATTATATCTGGTGCTCTATACTACTGTTATGCATGCTTTCTATTACTAATCATGTGTTTTTTCATTCTTTTTTTTGCTCATTTGTCTTCAAGTTTTTTTTGGTTTCTGATTTAGGGGTTTCCCCTTAAAAGGATTGTACAATTTGTATGCCTTTCTTCTCTTCTTTTATCAATTTGTCTCTTTGTTCTTTCCAATTTCCTTTGTCTTTCTTTCTTTCCTCTCATGTACGTCTGTTCAGTCACCAGCGGAGGTATTGCATGTTGGTTTAAAGCCCTATTTCAACCATGAATAATTTGGAAGTTGAGGGGGTGATATTGTCTTACGACCGTTGTTTATTATGTAAATTATTTTCTAAACAATACGTTAGTGTTTGTGCTAAAGGGCATGTATTAGATCAAACTAGAGTGCTCTAGGCGTTTTCCGGGTTACCGTGTGGGTAAGGACTGCTTGTCTTCGAGTTTGAGGAGGTGAAGGTGCTGCATATGGTTCTCTCTAGAGGGCCATGGCTGGTTTCTGGGTCCGTGTATGATGTCACCTCTAGGTTTCGTTACATGAGACTCAAAGTGCTTATCAACATTAAAAAAACCTATCATGTGTTGCATCAATATCTTTCTGGAATGGAAGGATATGGTCTTTCAGATTTCCTATGACAATATGCCTATTATTTGCTCTAAATTGGTTTGTTCTTACACACCTCTAATGATTGCTCTATTGTCAACAACAAAGAGGATGATGGCTATTCTAATGGTTCATGATTAAACAAAATACTTTCCTCACCCGATCTTTTGAGGAACTTCATGATGAGGTTGATGCTTGGGGTTATATGTGTACTTTGGCATCAAAGATGCTTGGGACAGGAAGGCCTGGGGTTGTTGGTGAAAGTGGACTTGTATTCGAGAAAGCAAGATGCATGAAGCGCAGGGAAGTGGCGAGCGCGAGTGGTCCTTCTTAGGATGATTTTTGATCCTATGTAGTCTGATTCTCTATAGATTTCACTTGGAGGGCGTAAACGTTCATTTGATGGTTACTCGTTGATGCTTCCGGGAAGATTGGGATTTATGCCTGCCAGAAGCTCATCCAAAGAAAGGAAAGGTGGCACTTTCATTCCTTGTTCATGATCCTCTTGTTTTAGAAGCTATAAGTGTTGGTTTTTCTGAAGGTGATTCAGTGGCGGCTCTGAGGGAAGCTCGAAGTCGCCGACAAAAAAGATCATGGTTTGTGCCAACTACATGGGTTTAGGCGTTGGCCATGTAGTTTGATGGTTTTGGGTTGGGGTAGGAGGATCGTGCTAGTTTTTATGTTATCTCTTTTCTTTGCATTGTAGGCATTGAAGTGCACGTTCGTGGCTATGTTGAGATGGTAAATTTCTTTGGTTTTTTTAAAGATTTTGGGATTGAGTGAAGGTTAATCCGGATGTCTGTCATACTATTGCAACATTGATGCTTATGTTTTTGGGATTGGGAGTGACTCCTATCTCATATTAAGGGATGTTTGTTGGCTTAAGTTGTCTTTCCTTATTAGTGGTTCGAAGATGGTAGTATTGCCTAGAAGGCCATACTTGAAGATTTTTGGGTTATCTTTGATCTGCTTCTACAAACTACCTTGTAGGAATTTGTTGCGTACAATAACGGGATGGTGTTATGGTTCCATACTTGTAGTTTCCTTCTGTTGTTCTTATTTATAATTTCCGACTTATGTTCTCTGGATTATACTTTTTTTTATTTAGTATAAAGAAATGGTGATTTTAAAAAATAGATATATATATATCACTCATTGAAGCCTTAAACAAATATTTGGGTACATATATATTTAAATGTATTAAACTAGTACTTGGATACAAGATTTGAAAGTTTGAATATGAACTATGAGTTGTTCGTAATTTGGAGAAGTAAAGGAGAAGTTGTTGAGATCTTAATCAAGTGGTATGAAACAACAAGCTGTCAGTATCAGTTTGTAAAATAATAGTAGTATATTGTAGTTGTTCTATAAAATGTCTCTGCTCATTAAGTAGTAAAAATAGTTGGTTTGAAAAAATAAAGAAATAATAAAGGTGGTTCTTTTTGTAAAATCATGGATGAGGCAAAGGTAAGGAATGTAATACTCTAAGAATTGCACATAAAAAGAGAAAGGACCTGAGCATCCATAGCACATTGTTTGTGGGTTTTAGGAAGTGCTTTGAGCAGAGGAAACAAAATGATCAAGTAAGAAAAGGGAATATAAAAGAGTTTCCTTTGATTTTCCTGGTTGTATGTTTGTGCAGGGATAGAAAATAAATCACCGTTTGATGACCTCAGGTTACCAGTCAATAGCCACCGGCCGCAGGTCAACAGTAACCAAGTGTCGGTCAACATCCACCAATTATCAATCAATAGTCATCTGTCATTGATCAATGACAACCGGTCACCGATCAAAAAGTTATGGGAATGGGATCTCGTTCCCTAGTAGAAGGTGAAGAATCATGATAGAGGGATTTTAGGTTATCACATTCCCTTTCTCTTTTCTCAAATGAAAATAACTATCTAAACAAACAACAGTAAATAAAATCATTCGATTATTTTTTCTGATTCCCTTAAAATATACACCACCTTAACTGTAACACCTAACTCCTAAACAGGGATTATCTCATAAACCTCTAAGTACTTATATTAACAACATAACGGAATTATAAACAAGTTGGTGTTACCACTGTTAGTCACCCACGTGACTAACTAGGCATTCTACAATCTCCAGTCTCAAGCTACGGTCTGATGGACCCGAATATACCAAACATAAGTACATACAAAGCTTTAAAAAATACATATATTGAGTACAAGTGTCTCGCCTCCTAATACAACTTACTACAACAGTCTACAATACGAGTGTACATGCACACATCTCGGATGTCTAGAATATAAACCCGAAGTACATCTACCCATTCCTACTATCGGGATGAGACGTCTTATGGTGCATACCTAATAATATGGGTGCTCCAAGGGGCTTAGCACCTTTGCTGGTACGATTAACGTGCATCCGATCATACATATTTAATAAGTAGTACGATAACACACAACACATTCATATGAAATAATCACAACTCAAATAGATTGAACGACGTAATGGACGTTCATTAAGTAAATGAGTTAGCATTTGAAGTACTTAAGTTTGAGAATTATTTAATTCTCGTGTTTATTCTTACCTCATAAATGTCAACCGTTCTTTAACTAGAACCGGTTGTACCTTAGTCCATTGTTTATTTTTGTCTGGTCAAAAGAAACCCTAGCCAATGAGCAATTAACCTCATTGGTTAAATAAACAAATAATTAGCTTGGGGATGTAGGCTGGATCCCCCACCATCTAAATCTGGCCTCCCACCTCGAGCAGAAATCGAGGTGGCCGAGTCTATTTGTCGACTTTAGGCGACAAGTCCAGAGACAAGTCTCAATGGAAGCCAACGCTAATAAAAGGTAACCGACCTCCCCTATAAACATGCATGATCGGACCGTTCCGGATTCCTCGCCCCCCAAGTTCCAGTTAGTAAAAGTCTCGAAGACAATGTTTGTTAGTTAAACCTCTTTCGGTTATTAACCAACTAATATTAGGGAGTGCTCCATATTCTCATACAATAATTTACTGACCGAGGTTAGTACATACACTCAAAGGTAAGTCGTGTTAACATAATATGAACACGCAAACAAATACGGTAAACCGGTTTCATGCTTTATCTTGTTTAGTCGTAACACGTACACACAACACACAAACCGAGGGACACCTCATTAGCAAGCAAGCTACAAGAAAACCATATCGTTTACCGTTGTTGTCAGTTGTCTACTCTTCTCCGGAGTCCAATTACTCAAACCCTATAACATTCATTGAATGGGTGGTTAATTCCTTTTAATTAACCTAACTCATTTCATCACTAATGATTTCCAGCTAATAACCACTAAATCATTGTAGTTCAAACTTAATCACATAAGTCATTTACTTCTCATTATATATCATTCTTGTTCACACCCCTAATGACCATTATATGTCACCAAACAAGTCCTAATAATCATCTAATACCCACACCATTCAATCCCCTTCATTTCCCTTCAAATTATAACTCACGGTGCAATTTTTCATGTGGTCCAGGACATGGTCCGGATCTTAAGTTCCGGACCAAGTCCTTGCAGAAACTCTCAGGCGTGAAACTGGGGTGGTCCGGGTCTTGGTACCTATCCTAGGTCCCGGATCACTTTGGATGAATAATTTGGTGGCTTTTTAAGGCTGGTCCGGGTATTATTACAAGACTTAGGTCCCGAACTAGTATTAACAAGTAATTATCGGTGGTTTTTGATGTGTGGTCCGGGACTTTATCCAAGGACTAAGTCCTGCACCATGCATTAATCGGTAGCATTTTACAGTTTTAACTCTCATTTTAAACTTGTTGCTTTGCCTATTCCTTTTCTAATCTTTCCACATGTATCCTAACATGTTCGAACACCATTATAACACCTTAAACATCCTCTTTATGGGTCAACTCCACAACATATTTACCCAATTATGGTAATTTTTTTACACTTACAACCTCAAACATTCTTGCATTATTTCCTTGTAACTCATTTCTAACCACAACCCAAGTGGTGCTACTTATCAATTCTCTTCACAACTCTTTCTAGAGTGTGCTAACTTCATTTCTTCAATTCTAAACTTCTTAACTCTTTTCACCAACCTAGTTATACTTGACTTAGTCCCATTGCATCTCCTTGCTCAATTTCCTTTCCTTTACATTTTCTACTCATCATTTCCAACCTTGCACATACTTATGCATCTCTAGACATACCTTAACACCTTACATCTTGTTCTCATTCATCTTGACCATACTAATTCCTTCTTAGACATTTTTATCCCCTTTAGTTAATCCATTCAAGGTTATATATTCTAGCTCATACCTATACCATCTCAAGGCAATCTAAGACACCCTTACATCAGTTTTCCCACAAATTTTTACACAACTCAATACACTTATCATACCATAATTTTGGTGTGTTTAATCCACCTATTTAACCTATAATTCCTCCTAATCAACTTTAGGTCATTCTAACTCCTAAGAACACCTTTAGCTCAACTCATTTCTACTCAATTAACCTTTAATGACTCCTAGCAAGTCCTAGGTCATATTAATCACCTAACACCTAAAACACTTGTTTCTACACCAATTTTACCATAGCTCCTCTACTATATTGTTATGCCCAATTGCATAGTCTTTCCTTCCCTAATCAACACAATCTATCAAATCCTTATCTCATTGTATTTCCCACCTAATTCAAGACATCCATAATAAACACAATATGGTGCAATAATCTTAAATTGCATAGCATTAAGGCTCTTAAATGACATGACTCTTAGGCCCTTAAATGACATGGCTCTTAGGCCCTTAAATGACATAATTTAAACATATAGACCAACATAGCCACCTGCAAACAACAATAGTCCCATGGAAATTGATAAAAGCTCTTATACTTCACTTATGGTTGTTTTCTAAGTCATAAGTCATTAGCTCCTTAGACACAAGTTCATAAGCTTGTTCATATCATTTCCTATGTCAATATAACCCATGTTTATAATGTAAGCTCTAGGCTACATTTTATATCAACGTAGACACAATTCCTTAAGGCATTAACTACATTAAGGTAAATCATTTACCTTAAGATTTCAAGCCCTTTTTCTCTCTTCTTTTCTTGATTATCTTGATTGAAATTCGGCCAAGGAGTTTGATCACTTGTTAAACTTATAACCAATATTGAAATTAAGATAATGAGTACTAAGTAAAACCCTTAAACTCATTAAAACAACTCTATAATACTAAGAGAGTGCTTAGTGCACTAAATTGAGTGATTACCTTAGGAACCTTAGAATGGTGTTTTGGTAAGGAATCAAATCAAGGCTTCAACTAAGCTCTTAAAGGTTTAATAGATGATAATACAAGGAATAAAACAAGGCATCTCGAGAAGCCAAAATCGGTCATGTATAGAAGTGAAGAGAACTTGAGTTTTTGGAGCTTTTCTTACCTTAAATCAAAGAGAGTGTTGTCTAGCTCTAGAACCTGAATTTTCCTCCACAATGGAGATCATTCAATGGATTGAAAGTTCAGATTTGGAGATTTTAAAAGGTACAAAATGATGCCCTTGACTCAACTAGCAAGAATATGTGATTTATTTGTGATTTGGAGCTTTGTAGTGGATTTGGCAAGCAAAAGAAGTTGAGGAACAATGGTGTTCCAGCTTCAATGTAAGGGGAGAAGAAGAGAATGAAGGAAACCGTTGGAGAAGAAAGAAATGAGAAGAGAGAGAGAGGAGGGAGGAAAGTAATGTAAGATATTTGTTGTAAAGTAAACAGTACTTTTCCCTCCTTCCTTCTTCTTTTGTAGGAAATCTGAAAGCTAAGGGTGGTGAATCACCACTTATAAAACAGGCCCCCTATAGATACTTAGAGAGTCATTTGACCATTTGCTAATCAAAGAAGACTTAATATTTAATTTGGTACTATTTGGGTACTACTCACAATTAGTGTCCAATTTGTGATTTTTTGTGAATTCTTTGAATTAGGCTTCATAATGTGATACTAAGTATTAAATTTTTTGATTAAGGTGTATACTAGGTCAACTAGCCACTAAAAACTCATTTCTAAGACAATTTTCAAAAATGTGCTTTAAGGCGTCTTAAAGCACAATTTGTGTTTTAACTTGTTTTTGAGCTTGGTTTTCTTTGGTAATTGTTTTAACATGTTCTTTAGCACGTTAATGAGGTTTAGGAATGCACTTTGGGTCCGAACCAAGGTTACACAGGTCTTGAGCAAGTATTTGCATAAATTGACTTTATGGTGTATTCTTGCGTTTTCTATGGTTTAACTTGTTTACCAATGTTTCTAAGGCATGTTTTAGCTTTTTTACATCATAACTTGATGTTTAATTACCATAGATAGGTTTGGGCTATTTCAATCTACCCCCCTTAAAAGAACTTTGTCCCCAAAGTTCACATGTATCTTATTTTGTTTAAAATACACGAATATCTTAATACCATTGGTTATATTCATATATATAAACCTTCAGACTCATATGGTCTGTCCGCATATATGTATACTACACATATCACACAACATGTCTCAGCATGTATTGCAATCTAAATACTCTTCATTGCATTCTCTTCATGTCACCGGTCTGAAGACAAAGGCTCACAGGTCCTCGGCTTCATGAGCGAGTAATACAAAATATTATCCGCAGGTACCAACTATTGGACGCTTACGCTCTCTGGTTCGCGGTCCTTTGGAAGATCAAAACAATCACATACTTTTGTCATATTCTCCCCATGTCAACGGTCAGAAGACAATGGCACATGCGTCCTCGACTTCATGAGCGAGTAATACAAAACCACTATGTTCTCCTCATGTCCATTGTCCAAATACAAAGGCACATACGTCCTCGGCTTCATGAGTGAGACTCAGTAAAAAGAAAATCCTTTTTTACGAGGCCAAGTAAAAGAAAATTCCTCTATTTGAAAATATAAGTCAACACCAATTCCACTTTATGCTACTGCATTTATTCTTAACGTGATTAATTGTGACCACTATAGGGAGTCTCAGGAATCATCCGACCCTGATGTGATCAATATGTGTTGAACTATCCTTCCACCCCAATTTGTGTTTGGTTTCCCTTGATCCCGGGGATCAAGTTTCACCTCCCAAGTCAATTTCAAGCATCAAATAATTCACTCATTTCCAATTTTCTATCTTTTAGTCATTCTAGTCAAATACATCTTCAAAATATGGACTCAGTCCATCAATCATTCTCAATTCACCTCACAACAATTTATCCAGGGAATTTAATTCCTACTAGGTTCTACATCAGTTTCATACCGATTCATACCTCATAATATTACCATATTCGGTATCATATAAATATATACCGTAGGGATTCTAATTCCCCTGGAGTCTCTCTCTCCTTTTCACTTGTATCTCACATCGGAGTTAACAAGTAGGTATATAATACGTATGGTATTCGCATTTTTGTGCTAATAACCAAAATTAAGCTAAGTATAATATGTAAGTAAATGTAAATATACATATGTTAATAACAACACATCAAGCATTAAAACAAATTATTTTATGCTATGCACACCGTAGTTTACGTACTCGGTACGTAAACATACGCTAAGCGGTTTTTCGCTCTACCCCCCTTAAAATGGATTACGCCCACGTAATCAACATTATATCATCCTTGAGCATAGGTTCAAGATGTTTAGGTCTCATGGAGCATTCTAGCTTCCATGTAGTCTATCTCACATTATAATCCGATTAGAGGGTCTTAACCATGTTGATGGTTTAGTCTCTGTATCAAGGATTCTTATCGGTATTTATATCAATCTCACAACTGGGTTCGGGTTTAGCCTTGAAGGCTCTAAGGCATTCGGTAGATGAGCCGTATATTTTATTCAAATAGAAAATGTGAGATACATTATCCCTTTTCCCATTCATTAGGTATATCAACCTTTAAGGTATAGGTCTACTAGCTTCTGCTGTGCGACTCTGATAACCTTAGGGCTTAGTTTACCCGTTTTTATCCTTTTAATGTATTGTACATCCTTATAATTTAGGAATAAAGGTCTCTCAATGAACGAGTAGTATCTTTATTTATACACGGTCTCGATGAGTTGTAGCCTGTCTATCCAGTTTCTCTGAAGACCTAATGCTCATGCTTCTAGTATGCCTTCAAGTGTCTGAATTGTTTTCTCTAACTGACCTTTGGTCTGAGGATGATACTTAATCTGAAGCTATTGTTTAGTGTTCATTGCCTTCACAGTTCTCTAAAGTTTATAGACATGTCAGATGTTTGTATTTAATAATCCGTGCTCCTCGCACTTCATAACTCTTAATTATTTCATGTGGAATGAGTTCTCTGGTTCCTTTTGTGTCATTAGCCTAACTGAGTTCTTTCTCTTCAAATGTTTGAGGTAATAGCTGCTCTGGTCTGAACTTGCATCACTGACAATGGTATGAAGTTGACTACTTCTCGTGTTCCTTACACTACTCGTTTACATGCATGGGGTATCTTACTGATACATTACCACTTACCCGACTAACTCATAGATAAGTCTGTCGAGTCCGCAAGCTCCTGTGGAGTGCAGTCGTCCCACATCTCGTTTTAGTATACCCGTAGTATCCCTCACACGTTTAGCTATTGTAAATTTATGAAGTATTTCAGTTGTCGATCTCCTCTTTCATTGTTCTATGATAATGCACATGTGGTTCTTCCTGAACTTAATAAAGGAAATCCATCTAGTTTCTTAGATGATTTTATTTTATTAGTATATTTACTTTTTCCTGCATTAGTACAGACTTGATCCTTAGCAATTGAGGTCTCTTTCTATAGAGCCTATTATATTGTTTCTCATGTTGATATACTAGGAATACACTTCCAACTCTTGAAGCTGATGCACTAGGAATGGACAATGTGTTTCCTGTGAAATCTTCATCGTATGTTCTAGACTACTGGCGTTAATGCACAGTTCGTCTCC
The DNA here is from genome assembly GCA_023374045.1 of Limonium bicolor. NCBI lineage: Eukaryota > Viridiplantae > Streptophyta > Magnoliopsida > Caryophyllales > Plumbaginaceae > Limonium > Limonium bicolor. The sequence continues at coordinate 203,969,565 of CM041780.1, read as the reverse complement.
TATCTCATTTCCTCACTTATATAGGTTTTAGCTCATAAATCTAATTGCCTTCGTGTCAATATTTGACGGTTTACATATAATGGTCACCTTGTTGCGCACCATAACTCAATTCATTTAGACAGGTATTGTTTTCACGGCCTCTGCTGCAATGGTAGCTTGCCTTTATTATGTTGCCCATGATGGCGCGAACTCCTCAATCGTTTACTCCAACGTATCATCTTATATTCAATCCCTTCTTGGTGTAAACACACTGGGAGTCCTCTAGGTTTGGGAGTATGGCGGTTTCGTATTATGTCGTAAGATTGTTATCTTTTGATTTGAAGATGTTTTGCTTCAAATTCAGGTTTACGTGTAGGTTAGTCTTTCTCACGTTCTTTCCTCATTTATGGTATCGTTTACGAAGTAATTGGGCTGGCTAAAGAAAAAGTACTACATTGAGTCACAAGCTCTTCTGAGCATTAGTCACTTAGCTTGCCA
>CM041780.1:203796893-203968588 GCA_023374045.1 Limonium bicolor | reverse complement strand
ACCATTTCGGTGCCATGGAGTTCCACCATTGAAGGAGCTTGAGCTTATATTTCTACATATTATTGTTCTCCTTTGCTTCTAGGTAAGGAATCTCAAATAAAAACTTCATTTCCTCCATGTTTTGTTGTTGACCGAAAATGCCCATTGAAGGTGCTCTTTATATTGCTTTGTTCTAGCTTCATTCCAACCTTTCAAGGACTAGGTGGAGTCCTCTCTTGATAGATATTCAAACTCTCTTCAAGTTCTAAGGTAAAACAACTATCTTAATGTTTTTGAAACAATGTAAAACCTAGGGTTTACAATGAGTTTAAGCTTGGAGCTTGTATACTCATTACATTGCTTGTATATTGTTTAGTAGTTGACAAGGAATCAAATACCTAGCTGATTTTAAACAAGGAAGCAAGAAAGAAGTTTGTGTGAAAAGAGGTAAACATGCTAACCTAATGTGTTTAATGCCTTAGGAGAAATGAGCTTATAATGCTTGTTAAAACTACTTAAAGAGCTAATGATAATGACCTAGTGAAATGTTCTCAAGGAGATTAGTAAAAGGACATATGTGTTGTTGTGTGTATTTGCAGGTCAAAGGCATATATATTGTGGAAATTCAGTGTTTAAGAGTTATGCACTTTAAGGGCCTAAGAGCCATGCATTTTAAGGGCCTAAGTGCCATGCAATTTAAATTATGCACTATATTGTGATGTAGTGTAAATTGGTGAAACTTTGTGTGTGAGAGTGTTCTTGGTGAATTTAGGTGTTCTTGTGTGCTTAATGGAGAAAACAATGTGTTTTGGTTTAGTAATGTTCTAGGAGAACCTATGTCAAAATTTAGGTAAGAAGCAAGAAGTTCTAAGGGTTTTGAGTGAGTTTGGTAAGCTAGGAAATGTTAGTATGGAAGGTGATCAACTAGTGGAAGAAACATGCATTGAGGTGTTTAAAGATGTCAAAAGGGCTTAGGCAATGTTTTTAGAGGATTTAGAATGCAAAAGATTGTATTTAGGACTTGTGCATTGTTGGTGAAAAGGGATGAAGTGATTTGTTGCATGGGAGTTATAAAACTTGTAAGATGTTCAAGGAGTTGCTTAGAAAGAATAAAATGCTTGGGAGATGATGTTGTAGTGGTGAGGAAATATTATTGGCATAGTGGTTATCATAGGTATGAAACACCACTTGGAAAACTAAGGAGGAAACAACATAAGTGTTAGGAATTTCGGTATGAAATGAGTAAGTGTTTAAGGTGATAGATAATGAGTTTCATGAATGTTGTATGAGGATATAAGTGTACCAAATGATGTTAGAAAACATTATGAGGCCTTAGGAGAAGTTTGGAGTTAAATGGGCAATGGAAAATAAGGGTCTGGAGCAGACCGACCTTGCGACCGAACTTGCCAAGGTAGGTCGAGCCCAGTTTACCCTGCGAGAATTGGTTTCTGGAATGGACCGACCTTGGGGACGGACTTGCAAGGTCGGTTGGGCTTGTATTTTGTGTACGAATTAAGTTTCTGGAATCGACCGAACATGGGACCGGACTTGGCAAGTTCGGTCGGGCCTGAATTTTCAAAGGGAAGAAACTCTCGGGAATGGACTGAACATGCGACCGAACTTACAAGGTCGGTCGGAGTAGAAAATTTCGACGGTAATATGTTTTGGAATGGACCGACCTTGTGTAAGGTCGGTCGGTAAGGTCGGTCGGACCTAAACTTGTAAAAAAAAACAAAAGAAAAAAAAAACAAGAATGGCTTAAGTAATAAACCCTAGGGGGTATAATGTAGGTGATCAAGTATAAGTTAAGACATTAAAACATGTCATATAATCATGTTAAACATTTAGTAAATTTGAGGTTAAATAAATTAATTAACCGACGTTATTAATCATGTATAGGAGTGACCTACGGTGGAAACAAATCGAAGCAAGGACCAAGGTATGGTTTCTTGCAGTCTGTTGCCTACCGGTTTACACCGGCTTGTGTGTTGTTTGTTTTTCTGTGTGTTTATTACTTTGTAAGATTAAACCATGTAAAGAGTTTACAGTTGTTAAATATTATTATGTTGTTAAGTATGACTCTCTCTTCCCTGGTGTGTGACTAACAAGTCTTGACCTATTATTGTGAATTGTGTATTGAGTTCAATAATGAACTGCTAACAAGTGCTAACGGGGGAAGTGAGGAGTCCGGTCTGTTCCGGCCACGCGTGTGAGTATGGGAGTCGATGTCATAACCGGTTCGATTCTCTTGTATGTTATGGTTGTTTTCCAATTTGGTTTCCAACCTTCCCTTTAGCTTAACCAAGGCTATTTTACTGACTCACGTCGGGCCACAGGGGCATACTATGTGTATTTCGGTGTGCTTGGATCACTATATCCGAGGCACCTTGTGTTAAGTTATCCGTTCAATCTAACAGGACGGTAACGAGTTATGTAACGAGCTTAGCATGAGCATGGCAACATTCTCTAGGCTCTCTATGGGGACTAACTGTGTTGGTTCTCTTCCTAAAAGGAATTGTTCTTGTGTGATGTGTGTGATGTTGTGTACAATACCCATGTTATGATATATGTATAAGATGTGTGTTTTAAAATGAATGCCATGTCATCATGACAATTAGTTGCGCGCATCCCGGTAGCCGATGGGCTGCGCGTTAACCATACCAGCCAAGGGTTGCTGACCCCCTCGGGGGCTCCATATTTCTTTTACTGCAGGATGAGGATCGAAGAAGCGGAATGGCTTTAGATTCTAGGATGCAGGTTTACTTTTGATTACTTTTGGATGTTGGCCCGGGATGCGCCTATGCTCCCGTGGCGTTATATATTTTGGTTGCGAACAGTTTACAGTGATAGTATACAGTGAAGGATGTAAGTAAACACTCGGTTTTATGTTAATGTATATGTGGTTATTAGTTCTATGCTCGGGAGTCTGATCATCAGACCGATACACTTGTATTTATTCAGCCTTGTTAACCACGTGGGTGGTTGACGGCGTTGTAGCACCGATCGTTTAGTTACTGTTTAGTTGTTTAAATTCCGCTGCGATTTCAAGTAATGTTATGTGCGTAGTAGGGGTGTTACAATCGGCCCCACACCTTGATACTAGTTGGAGCGTTTTTCGTCTTTTACAGAAACGCTCGTTAATTTACCCGGTTTTGGTACTATTCACTAACCGGACCCGTTTTCCGGAATTTTCTTGTTTCTTTAATTTTATTGATTATTAAGCTCCCATTAATGTTTAATTATAGTTATTTAATGAAATATAATTTTTACGGGTTCGTTTGACCACTCAAAGTCACGTTTTCGGGTTTTCTCGAAAAATGTGCGCTTAAGTTCTATTAGCGTTTTAATACATTATTTGGATCCGTTTTCTTCGGGAGTTGTTTCCATATATTATTTAGGCCTTATTAAGCCTTAGGAATCCACATAATACTCTAACCGAGGTCTCGTACCTCCTATGGTTATATAAACGCTTATTTAGCGTTTTCCACTTTTTAAGCGTTTCTTCATTTCTTTTGGATTTATTCTCCTTACCAATATTACCTAGGTACTATTAGGCCCTTAAATACATTTAAGATGACGAACTTAAACTCAGATTGCCCCTAGTATTGATTTTGGGTTTATGACAACAATTTAAAAGATGTGGATTTGGAACCGCTTTGTGAGTTGTTTTGATGTCTTGGGATAAGCTGTGGGTTTGGCAAGGCATGTTCAAAATTTTGGAAACTAAATACAAGTCTTTGCATTCCCTTGTAGGGAAATGATAACTTCATGAACCATTTTCTCAAAAGAAACTTGTGTGAAACAAATATTTTTTTTTTAGCATTTAGACCTGAAAAAGTCATCCATTTGTGAACATGAGGAAGAAGATGATTTGACAAAATCGATGCTTCTTATTAGTGGTTTGAAAATGATCATTCTTTGAAAACTTTGAGTGATGCATTTGAAAGATGAATGTTTTAACAAGTTATGCAGTAGAATGCATGTGAACCTTAAGCCTTCTATTGAATTCAAACTCTGCCGAACCATCTGACGCCTGCATGCTGAAGACTGGAGCTCTCAACCATTGGGACGTCACTGGGATGACCGCGATCGCCTTCTTCTTGAACTCTTATTAGGCTCTACGAAATATCTAAACTAGGAATGCCTATTTGGGCCCGAATCTTTTACAAATTGAATGTGAGGTGCACGAGTGGAAACGGTTTCGTGAATGTGGATTGGCACTCGAGCCTGGATGAATTGAAAGTGAGGCACATAGGCCAGAATGATTTATAAGTGGTTTGGCACTTGGGCCTGAATGTTATGAGAATGCGGCACTAGGGCCGGAATGTGTTGTGAGATTCTGGCACTTGGGCCAGAATATTGTGAAGATGTGTCGCTTGGGCCAAAATGTTTAGAGAGTGTGGCACTTAGGCTAGAAAGTGTTTGAAAATGTGGCGCTTGGGACAAAAAGTGTTTAAGGATGTGGCGCTTAGGCCTGAATGTGTTCGGGAATGTGGCGCTTGGGCCAGAATGTGTTTGGGAATGTGGCACTTGGGCCAGGATGATTTGAGATTAAAGTAAGACATATGGGCCAGAGGGACTTCTAGACTAGAATGGATGTGCAGGCCTGAATGCCCTTAATCTGGTAGTGATTCATACAGGCTGAAGGAAGCCACATGAACTGTGAATGGGCCACTGGGCCGAGAGAGAAACTTTGAAGTCTAAGATTTGTTTGATGTTCCTGTTAGGCCTTGAGGCCAGAAACTAGAATGAATGAGTTATGAAAACTATCTTGAATTTGAATGGGTTGAAACCTAAACAAATGGTTTTGAGTAGGCCTAAAAGGTATGACACCTAGATCTAGGACTTTGAGCCAGAGCCCGAACAAAAAGTTTACCTAGACTAGAATGGGCCTTGGGCCAAAATTGAAAATCCTGATTGATTTTCATGTCTTATGGACTGCTCTAGGTAGAATTGTTTTTCATGGGCCTAGAAATAAATTGATAATTCAAATTGGGCTGAAAGAGAAATAACCTAAGTCTAGGATTTTGGGCCAAAGCCCATGAGACTCACATATTAAACCAAACAGGGCCTTTGGGCCGCAAACAATGAAGCCACGAATTCGGGTTAGACTAAGTTAATGTGGGGAAAGTTCCTATCAATTCCTAGGCTGGGTAGTGGGCCAATCATACAAGCAAACAAGGCCCACACAAATTTAACATGTCCTCACTAGACGCTTAAATCAAACCGGGTATGGATCGATCCAGAGAGGTGCTTGGGGCATGGGCCCAGGTCACCACCAAGGAATAGGGCTTGCAAGATATTCTCTTTGGGCTTCCCCACTTTTTTCACATCACCTGAGGGTGTACGTCTACGGTCGGTTCTTTGATTGGCCAAACAAGGCTAGGTAAGGACACTGCCAGGAAAACGCTTGGGGCTAAAGCCCAGGTATTAAGGGGATGTGGTTAGACGACATCCTCCTCTTTTCCCCCGCTTATTCACATCACTAAAAGGTGTGAGTCCCTGACAGGGGACCCTCAGACATGTCCTGGGGTGAAATCGTTTTGCGTGGACCCTCGCTTTCATATGTTGCAAAAGTACAGAAATTTAAATTGTGCACAAAAGTAAACAATCAACATAATGAAAAGCCGTAAATAAACATTTTCGAGTTAAGCCCTCTTTCCTAAAATTAAACAAGTTTATTAAGAAGTTAAGAATAAATGTGAATCTTAAGAATTTACCCAAGTCACCAGTCTGTGAGCCTCGATTTTAAACCTTATCCTAGGTTGATTAAGTTGATTAGGATCTGATCGGATTTTAGGTCCACTTATAACCTAAGTTTAATAACTAAGGCATATAACTATAAATATTAAAACCTAAGTTAGCTCACTGGAACCTATTATGAGTCACCACCAAATTTTTACCTAGAGTAAATTAGGAAAGGAGAGATCGGGTTTGGGGGCTTGGTATTCGACTTATTTAGGGTTCAAATTACTTTCATTACCCCTCATAGGTCGTTTTTCCTCTACTTAGTCTAATTACGGCTTATTACAAAGTCGATTTAACCTAAGTGCGCAAGTTTCTGATTTTTTTTTAGTATTTTTGACGTTTTTTGACAGAAAATTAAAAGTGAAATTGAAATTACCTAAACTAGGGTTTTGGAGGAAGAATTAGGACAAATTTTGTTTCCGTCCGTGACCACGGACCTAATGTCCGAGCCCATGAACCCTAGTTAACCTAGTTGCACAGAAAAGTCAAATCGAAAAGAAAACAGAATTTTGAAAAGTCCAGGGCCACGGACAAGGCGTCCGTGGGCCCAGACATAAGTTGAAAAACCCTAGATTTTAAAAATAAAATTGTCCCGCCACCGTGCGGGGGCGTCCGGGCTTACGGACAGGGCGTTAGGGACCCCAGACATAGTGTCCGTGGGTGCAGACCGCCCTCGGACGGCGGCGTTTGGGTGGTTCCTAGTGGTATTTTTGGCTCAAAATTTATGGGTTTTCAGCCTGAAAGATTATGAACACGTTAGTAATCAAAAGTTTTCAATTTGACTACGAATTTAAGACGAAACTTATTGAACAAGTTAGTGGACATAAACGTAAATAAACCTTAATTCAGAAGCAAAGAAAAGTCAATTTGATTAGAAATTTCAACCAGAAGTGTATTGAGATTAGGGGAGTTAAAGAATTCGAATTCTAACCTGTTTTGACTTTGGGATTTGGTTGTTCCTTCACGTCGGGAATCTTCGAGAGCTTCATTGATGGCCAATCCGGTTCGACTTTGACCCGAGCTTCTGACCCCTTCTTCCTTATGTTTCTAACCACGGGTTGGTTTTGTATTTTTGGTGTTTTGGGGCTAGGAAGCTAAATGGGAGAAGAGGGAATGTATTTTTGGTGATTTCGGGATGATTTCGGTATAGATTTGAGACTTGGAAGTGCAAAAACGTGGGAAGAAGGTTGACGGCTGCCTCTTCTGACTTGGGAATGTTCTCCTCTGCCCTAGGTCATTTTTGGAAGGTCCTTTTATAGAAAGAGCAAGGCCATGTTGATAGAACAAAAATTTTATCTAAAATCCTGATTTTGTGCTCTAAGAGAATCTGATTTTTAAAACATGCTAAAGGTCTATAAAAATTCTGAAATTATAAACAAGGATAAAAGATGTTTTTAAGAATTTTGAGAGTTGGAATCAGGTTATTTCGATTAAAACCCGATTAGATAAAGATCTTACAATCTGGAATCTCCCATAATTCATAACTTACCATTAGAAAGTCGACATAATGAAATTCCAATGGTGCTAGTCTTTAAAAATCATTATCTAGCTTGTGTTAAAATTTTATGACATTTGGACTAGATTTGGGTATTTTCCAAAGGAGAGAGAAAATTGCAAAAATGATTGAATTTCTCTTTTAAATTTCGGGCCAAGGTTCCAAGCAAAAAAATTTCAGGTTTATAACTGTATGTGGTCATGCTAACCATGTGACAATTTTATTTTAAATTTCGGAAACCTTTTTTTATTTCTATTTTGAGGCTATTTCATGTGTTAATTATTAAAGAAATTAGCTTATAATATGAATTAAAAGCTAAATTTCCAGAATAAATATTATCAGACAATCATGAAATACCTTTCATAATGACTATGATATTTGGAAGTGTTTGGAGATAATGAACAAGTCATATGAGAATAGAAAATCCCGAGAATGTCCTTGGAAAATCCCGCCTTGGTGCTTTTTGACCGTTTTGCCCTTTATAACTCGTATGCCTTAGAGACTATTCCGAGGGGGTTAAAATTTTGGGTATAACAGGTATCGAACCAGGGGACTAAGAAAGTAAATCTAATCCTAGAAAAATTTGTAAATCGGGGGAAATTGTTGATCAATAAATTAAGAACAAGCAAAGAGTGACTGATAAAAATATAACGAAAGCGGAACTCCGGGATCAGGTGGTCTTTCCTAGTTAAGTCATGCAATTCTATTACCAGTTGATTGGGGATTAGGGTTCGGCTAATTCTAGCAAGTTTCTAAAAGACTAAATCCTAGCCAATTAGAACTCCAGTGTGTAGAACGCGACCGATAAAATCATAAACCTATCACTACTAACGTAGAGGGATTAAGCATATGAATTTAAATTGCATCTGAAGGCTAACTCATCAATCAGATAAAGCTCTTCATAGATTAATAGATTATAATGACCTAGCTATCAATCACGGATCAGATCTTGATAACTTTCACAAAGCTAAAAATAAAATAGCAAGTTCTATTGATAGCGCAAACAATATTTATAATCTTAAATAAACCGCTGATAGATCGCAAATCAACTAATATTAATTCTGCAAAACCTAACTATTTACAACCACCATTCCCCGGAGTTTAATCCCTTAGCCGAGCATATCAAAAAGAGGAAACAATTAGAGAATAAGGAGTAGAAATCATCTCTATGTCGAATCCCAAAGATTTGCTAGTTGTAGGGTTGAACAAAGTGAAGAAATTGATGCAGAAATTCTCCTTGGTTGCACCTTGGTTCCACGGCATGGCTGGAGAGGGGAGAAATAGGTCGACTCTCAATTTGAATTCTGAATCCTCAATGTCCTTTCTGTCTCGCGCATGCTCCTTTTAAAAGAAATTTTTGGACATAAAATACACACGTCCGGCTCACTTGTCCGGGTCACTTAGCCGGACGTGAGATAGAGTGTCAGGTGAGTTTTCTACCGTATGTGAGACGTCTGGCTCTACGTCCGGGTCAGTTAGCCGGACGCCCTGGCTGGACGCATATATGTTCGAAATCTTCGCGCTGCACTCGTGGTCGTAAATATTTCTGTCCTTCCGAGCACGTCCGGGTCACAAGGCCGGACACGTCATCCGGACACGTTCAAGCTTCGACTGGTGAGAATTTAGTCACATCCTGCTCAGCGTCCACAGCAGTTTGTCGGACAGGTTACAACATGTCCGGGTCAATGGGCCGGATAGGTCAGCCGGACACCTGTATATTTGTGCCTTTTTTTCCGCAAACTTTGATAGGGTCCAGATTCTTCGTTTGAGCTCCGATTTGCTCCCCGTTTGTGGTGTTGGAAAGCTCTTGAGGAGAACTATGCATTTTCACCATCATTTCCTGCTTTTAAAATATAAATTTGCATCAGTTGTTGCCCAATGTATGAATCATGAAAAGCATAGGATAAGTGTGAGAAAGCGCATAAAAATGTTGCATAAAATAAGAATTTAGCACCTATAAACCATATCAACTTCACACTTATCTTTCCCAAAGAATACTGTGTACATCGAACCTTCTCCCTAGAAGGGAGTGTGACCATGAAGTATGGGAGCTCCTCTGCATCTAGCCCCAGCTTCTTCATAAGTGTTGGAGATATGATGGTATGTGTGGCTCGTAAGTCAAATAGTATTGATGCAGTTACTCCATTAACTGAAAAGGTAGTTGTGATTACAACTTCATGAGTTATTCCCCTTACTCTTAGGTATATCATGACTTAATTCGATCTTAAATCATTTTAGACCTGCGAGGATAGTGTCGTTTTCACCGGTCTTGGCCTCTATGAGGATACTAAGGGTACCTTCCTTTCCGAGTCCACAACCTATTTGATAAGCTTAGTATGTTTCATGGTATAGTGTGAGTTGGAAAAAATAACCAACTTTGATTTCATTATACCATTGTTTACATGCTAATTCTTATTACACGCGCGTAAAGGAAATACATGATAATACTTCCTAAAGGTCAAGTTCAAACGTTCAGGTATCATGTGTGTGACATTAATTACTATCGAGGGTGTCGTGCTCTGCTTAATCTTCTTTATTCCATGATACAACATCCTCGATTTTCCACCTATGACAAGAACGTCTCTTGACTGAAGTGTGATCTTCTTAGAAAGATCCACTCGTTTCTCTTCGCCATAGAGAAATTCGGCATCGTCTCCAATGGATAAAAACAACATGGGTATCCTTTGGGTAAGAGACTCTGGTTTCTCATCCTTGTCCTGAATGAGGCCAAGGCGTCCTATGTGCTTGTAGAAGTTGATGATGCATAGATCCGCTTCAAGGTCAGGAACTGGATCTACTTCGTGTTATTGAAGAACACCTAAGGCTCCCGTAATATCTGATGGACCTCTTCATGTATCTTCAGTGCTTGTGCTCCCTCTCTAGTTCCTTGCTTCTGGTAAGTCTTTGTGTAAGGATTTTAATCCTTATCGAGGCACATCATCTTTAGCTTCATCTTGGATCCGTGTGGAAATTCTGGTGTGTAGAACCCTCCCGATCCTACTCCGATGGTAATTTGTGCAATAGATGTCAGGTATCCTTTGAGCAAGATCATATCTAGTTGGATAACCTAACACTTCTCACTTGGAAAGTCATAAGTATCGATGATGGGTTCTTCTAGGTTTTGTGTTGGAAGTATAAAGAAGCAAATATCAAAGTTTCCTAAGGTGGTAGAAAGTTTTATCTTTATGAGTTCTATTTAACCAACTAGTTTTATGCACAAACAAGTAATATTGTAGGCATGGATTTTGATGATTTCTGTGGTTTAGGATTAGCTGCTTCAGAAGAAGTATCAGCCTCCATAGCGCGGTCAACCACATTCAAGGCAGGCTGCCCAGATCCCGATCCCTCACTAGTAGAAAAAGACCCTACCGCAGCGGTTGTTTGGTACCTATGGCAGCGGTTGAAAACCGCTACGATGGGTGCCGCTGCGGTAGGTACTCTAACGCAGCGGTTCTTTTAACAACCGCTGCGGTAGGTACCTACCGTAGCGGTTGTAGACCTTTTTTTTAAAAAAAAAACAACCTATCGCAACGGTTGTTGAAGGAACCGCTGCGATAGGGTCTCTTCCGAAAATATTGACAGGGCCTATTGCAGCGGTTCTTACTAAGAACCGCTGCAATAGGTTGTTTTTTTTGTTTTTTCCGTTTCACCCTACAATTCTACCACACACACCCAAAATCAATCAAACCTGTTAAGATATAGCAATTAACAATGCCACCACAGTGGGGCATTAGATCAACCATTTCACCATTTCAATAGCCACCAAACCTATCTAAGGGCAATAATCCACTTACATTTACAAATTTGAGCAAATAAATCAAACATCAACAAAAACTTTACAGAAACCACAATTGTTTCATGAGAATTTCAAAATCATCCTACTCAATCCTACCAAAACCTAAAAGCAACCTACATTAACGCTCATGAATTCTGCCCATTCTTCGAGCACCTCGGTTATATGTCCTTCGTTGTAACCGTCTACCAACTCTTCAAAAGCCTTGAAATTAACACAAAAAGAAATATGATTCGTTGCTAATAATACTTTGAGTTTAAGAATCATTGTTAAAAATTATCTACAAAACCAAAATATTTCGAGAATGCTACTTACCTTGTCTAGAGACTTCTCTGGCAAGAGTCTCGGTCCCGCTATCAAGTCACTCATAAACCGAATGACATAGTAGCCACATTCCGAACCTCCCGGCTGCTGTGGACACTGCACATGTATATACGTACATATTCAAAATCGATTTAACACATAAATTATAATACTGTTCCTACTTTAAAACTAATGAACATATTACAAAATTTGCATAAGGACTACAAAAATACCTTGACTACATTCCACGGAATCTTCTTAACTCTCTCTCCCCGGATATGCGTTAGTACAGATACAAAAGCACTAGAATTCATACGCACAGATAAAGTAAAAGTTATCAACCGGATGATTAAGAAATAACTAAAAATTGATAATTAATCAAGTTAAGTAAATTCACCACCTCATCAACATGTTATATATAAGTGGCCTCTTGGGATGCCGAGATGCTGAGTAAAGCTGCAGGACTCTTGGGCTTTTTAGACATAGAACGAGCAAAGACCAGTGTCGGCTGTTCATAGATTACAATACAAGCAGAACTTAATTCAATCAATTACATAATACAAATATCATAATTTTAAACTAACTTAACATTAGATAAAATTCTTACCCTTGATGAAGAGGCAGCATTATGTAAGATTTATCAGCAACTGCACACGCATGTATCACAGTCGACAAGTACTGGACCAAAGCTTGGGGGTCAGATCCCATATTAGCTTCAGAACAGTAGTCAGGGCATAAGAACCCGAAACTACTATTCTCATGTACTTGGACCGCCTTGTCATCAATAAACCTGCACAATATAAAGAAACCAATATTATGAATTTAATTTTCAAATATACAGAGTAAAATGTGTACAAGGTATGCTAATTACTCACATGCAAGCCGATTTAAGAATCGACGCACTCAACCAATCCTTCGTGAACAACTCCACAAAATCAGTAAGATAGATTTCAAAACTCTGATTGCCTGTATAGTAAAAAAGATCCGGTCTTGGTTCCATTGTAACCGAATCTCTTGCTGGCGGCGTCATCAATAGTGTGGAGTGCAACAGTTTCAGCTTGGGGGGTAAGACATTCAGAACCGCCGGTTGTAATAAATTCGATCTCATCACAACTCTAGTCGCGGATGCCATCGAAGGATTAGCTGGTGCAACAACAACTCTCTTTCATTTTGCCTTATCAGAATTTGATTGAATGTGTTCCTAATATATTAATTTAATAAGTATATATGTTTCAACTCTAGGATATGTTAAAGAATAAGTTTTTTCATGGGGTTACCTGCCGCCCCAAGCTTAATCAATCTACAGGGCCACTGTAAGGTCATGGATTCAGCTTGACGAAGGGTAGATATGTCTGCACTGGCACCAGTATCTGACAATCCGCGTAAGCAGGCGCGTAACCTTCAACAAGCACCCAGGCATGGTACTCTCGTAGCGCTGCATTCCTCACGGTGTCTCCAGCTGAAGACTTGAAAAGTTTTTCCCACCCTACTTCAACTTCGTCAACGCCAATCACTTGGAACAATGTGCAGTCAATCGGTTGCTAAATTTTCAAAATTAAAGATTTTAGATGCACATAAACAAGTGTATAATTTGTTTTTTTTTTGTATTTGTAGTTAACATGTTGTTCTAACCTTGAGAGATGAAAATGGAAATGGGTTGACGGAGTGAACACTACTGGGAGGCACTGCTACGGGTCTCTGATGCTTGTGCCTGATCTGGCAGCTAGAAACCTCCTGACTCATCCTCTCAGATCGCATCATCTCCATAGCTTGAGTGATTGACTGCTGAAATTCATTTCGTAATCGCTACTCGAGCTCCGCATTCTGGCGTAAGTGCTCCTCATATGTAATGCTCCCTCCAGCACTGTGTCTGGACCCAGGATTACCGAAGGCTTGGCGTATACCGACATGACCACCAAAGCCTACTGCACGACCCGGATGATCCTTCTTCCCGAGAGCGCGGGAAAGTGGATCATCCTGCCTAACGGGCTGCCAAGTGCCCTGGGGATCTGGGAGCTTAAACTCTTCCTGTTATGAGTTTAATAAGTCAATTAAGGATACTTCGGTTTATTTAACTGCTATTGTTACTCTATAAATATAATAAACATTTTTTAAACTAAAAATCACTTACCATTTGGTTGATGACTTCTCTCTCGTGGCGTCATCATACTCAGCAGGTGCCGCCGGATTTGAAGGTTTCTTCCGTCGACTTAAGTCCCAAACCTTCATCCTTCGTTCGCTGACATTCGAGCCAGCTGGCAACAACCCCTCTTTCTCCCACTGCGGCACACGCTGAGCAATACTTGTACTCCCCATGTGATGGGGGTAACGATTTTTTTTTTTCATTTTGTTGTTGTTTCTCACGTATAGCCTACATATATGTATGAAAAGACAAATTATGCAAATAATATATGAAAAAGACGAATTAACCAAATGAACTCTAAGGACACTTTAAACATTTATCATACAAAAGAACAACTACTAGTGTGAAACTCACCTTGAACTCAGGGGTCAAACGCTTCGCAACAAACTCATTCCACTGCTCTTCAGTAATACCATCATATTTTTGCCACGGTGGTCTCCGATCATCCACATCTTCACCTTCTGCCTCCTCTATCTGCGGGCTCCTCACAGTAAATGTACTGCCTCGTGAGCAGAGATCTGAAGTCTTTAACTGTGTGGCAATCCCCTTCATCACATCATCCTTCATAGAAGGATCTATACTGAATCGGTCCTATATGCAAAAAAAAATGGATTAGTGTAAAATAGTAACTATATAAATCTTAAAACAAACTATTAAGTGTAACAAATACCTTGAGACGTTCAAATATCTGCTCCTTCAACGCCTGAGGCACTTGCTTCCAATGGTGGTTTATATTGAAATATGTACTCACCAAATGCCTAGCTAGAGCAGTGAAATCATTTTTCCAAGTACCCGTGGGCTGATTAAACTCATTGAACTCCAAAGGCTTGTCGGGGGGCCTCTATTTGCTTTCAGCCCACGGGTTGCCCCTCGTTTTTTGGGTTTCTTGAGAGGCGGAGGAGCAACTTGTATCTCTTGTGCTTCCTGTGAAGGCCCAGCTGTCTCAGTCTGCTGGGGGTGGTCTCTATGTCTGCTTTCTTTGATTTCTTTTTACCACCTCGTGTGGTGCGTTTTGCCGGTCTACTCTGCTGTGGCTGAGTTCCCCAGTCAGGAGCTTTCGTCCTATAGGATCATCAATAGGATCATCATCCACTGAGGAAAAAAAACACACACATTAGATCAATATTCATGGAACGATGTATAATTGCAAAAATAAACATAAATAATTAATTCTGATAACATTGTAACAACAATAATACGAATTATATAATGTAATTTCAACCAATGGTGTTACCTAGACATAGTAACATATATCATGATCTGTTTTCTACCCAAACCCCCTCATTATGGTCTGATCGAGCGTAGATGGTCTGAACATCATCATTTTGTAAATCATCAGTTGAATCATGCAACCCTGTATGCAACGATACTGTTTCATCTATCATCTCATTATCATCATCGTCGTTGTTTTCATCCTCAAACAAAACCGGTCTTCTCCCTGGAAGAACAACATACCATCTACTAGCTTTTGGGTCTTCAACATAAAACACCTGGTCACAGTCTTTACCCAACACAAACTGATCTTCCTTATTAGTTGTAACACGTGAAAGATCAACCAAAATAAGTCCTTTATCATTTTGGAGTCCATGTCGGTTGTCCACCCAATTGCAGCGGAACAATAGAAACGAATCAATGTGATAGTTTAGTTCCCATATGTCCTCTATCACACCATAATACCAACTACTACTGCTCATTGGTTGAACCTGGTTACCTAGACCATATTCAGTCACCGATGCTTCAATTTTTACCCCACTGTTCTGATGTATTGATTTAGCATCTTGGCGTGCAGTGTAGTATGTGCATCCATTAATGTCATACCCTTCAAACGATACAACATCTGTTCCAGAACCAACAGCTAGACATCTGATTTCTTCACTGACATCTTCGGGGTTCAATGAAGCTTGCTCAAACACATATTCCTTAAACCATTGGACGAATACTCGATTTTGTTCTTTTTTAAGCCAGATACGGTTTTTGGTAGGGTTTTGTCGACTCAACTCAGCAATGTGAATATCGAAGTAGGGTTCAACAACCTCAAGGTGTTGTAGTACAAACAAATGTGCCTGATTAATAAGATCACGAGAGATACGAACAACCTTTTTGCCAATAACTCCTTTACCCTTAAATCTACCATGGTGACGTGGTTTGGGAATACCAATTGACTCTGCATCGTTCAAATAACTTGTCACGAATTCTGTGACTTCCTCAGTCACTGTTGCTTCGATGATACTGCCTTCCGGTCTATATCTGTTTTTCATTCTACCCTTCAGAATCCCCATATATCGTTCGAAAGGATACATGTAACGTAAGTAAACCGGACCACAATATTTGATCTCTCGGACAATATGCACTACTAAATGCACCATAATATCGAAGAAAGATGGTGGGAAATAAATCTCAAGCTGGCATATTGTCACAACAATTTCATGTTGCAGATCATCGAGGGTGTCTGAGTCAATTGCCTTGCAGCAGACAGCGTTGAAGAAGAAACATAATCGAGTTAGAGCATTTCTGACATTTTCTGGTAATATCCCTCGTATTGCAACTGGAAGAAGATGCAACATTAACACATGATAATCATGAGATTTCATGCCTAACAGTTTCAAATCCTTCATAGAAACTAGGTTCTTCCAGTTTGAAGAGTACCCAGATGGTACCTTCAATGTGTGCAAACACTTGCAAAAACTTAATTTTTCACTCTTAGAGAGGGTATAACACGCAGGAGGTAGATATGTTCGCTTCTCATCCTCTATTGGGTGTAGTTCTTTCCGTATGCGCAACTCTTGCATATCTCTCCTCACCTTCAATCCGTCTTTCGTCTTGCCGGGTATGTTGAGCAAAGTACCACACACTGCCTCACCGACGTTCTTCACAATGTGCATGATATCCAAACAATGTCGAACAGGCAGATGCCGCCAATACGGTAGATCCCAAAAAATGGAACGTTTTTTCCAAATGTTCTTCGGCGGCTTGGATGTGTTTCCAAAGACATTTTCAATGTCTTTTACCTTTGCATACACTTCCTCTGAATTCAAAGGCAGACGAGCCACACGAGTCTCGGGCTCATTGTTGAACAGCTTTCGCTTTCTCGAACGGTAAGGATGGTCTACTGGAAGAAACCGTCGATGACATATAAACATTTTTGCCGCAGTGCTTCAGACGATCTGAACATGTGTCATCCTCACATACCGGACACGCTTTGAATCCTTTCACCGAGTATCCTGACAAGTTCCCATAGGCAGGAAAGTCGTTAACAGTACAGAACAACATCGCCTTCAGTGTGAAATTTTCTTTCGCATGAGCATCATATACCACTGTCCCTTCATTCCACAACAAGTTCAGATCGTCGATCAGTGGTGCAAGATATACGTCAATGTTATGACCAGGTTGCTTTGGACCAGAAATTAGGAGTGATAACATAATGTATTTTCGTTTCATGCACAACCATGACGGTAAATTGTAGATCACTAGTAGCACCGGCCAAGTGTTGTGCTGACTGCTCAACGTGCCATACGGGTTCATCCCATCGGTACACAATCCAAGTCTCAGATTCCTATCCTCATCCCCAAAATGATGTTTGAATTTTCTGTTGATATTTCTCCACTGAGGTCCGTCTGCAGGATGTCTTAATTTTTCATCAATTTTTCTACCATCCGCGTGCCATCGTAAGTTCTTCGCATCTTTCGGGTTGGCAAACAACCGTTTGAATCTAGGAATTATCGGCAAGTACCACAATAATTTCACTGGACGATTTTTTTTGAAAGGAGGAATCCTCATCCTTGTCCTTGTACCGGGACAACAAACATTTAGGACACTTGTCTAGATGTTCGTATTCACCCCTATAAAGCACACAGTTATTTGGGCAAGCATGAATCTTTTTATATTCAACTCCCATTGGACACATCCATTTCTTTGCCTCGTAGGTGGATGTAGGAAGACCATTCTCATCAGGAAGCATATCATGTATCAGCTCTAGAAATGACGTGAAACACTTGTCACCAACTCCATATTTCCCCTTTAAGTTGAACAAATTAAGTACAACAGTCAATTTTGTGTATTTAACGCACGAAGGGTACAAAGGTGTCTTTGATGCGTCCAACAATCTTTGATACTCTTCCGGCTTATCGACAAAAGTATCCGCAACATTTTCTAACATTTCATCCATTTGCTCATCATGGTGAGTGGTCTCACTGTCATCGAATCCTGAATCACTTAACGGTACCGACTCATTGATGGTATTGAAGGTGTGGGCGGTACTTGCGTAACGTGGATCATGAGCACTTGATGATGTTGAAGCACTAGCTGCAACAGTTTCTCCATGAAAATTCCATCTTCTGTAATGTGGCATGAATCCACGGGACTTAAGATGAAATCTAATTTCCTCAATGTCTACATATTTCCTTACGACCCCACAGTCAACACAAGGACATGAAATATTGTCCGCCTTTGTTCTGTCCTTGTGTTGCACTGCCGCTTTGAGAAACTCTTTCAGCTTCTCATCAAAGTAGTGATCCCCTCGATCACCGTACATCCAGTCACGCTCCATTCTATATGTGAAAACAAAAAGTTTAAGATTGATTTGTCTTTCAGTTTCGTCTGCATTTGTATATGGAGCATGTGTTTCTACTGGATGTACGGTTGCAACCAAACTCAGCACTACTCTATGGTTCCAACCAAACTAACGTAGCCTAAGTACTCTAACATTCCAACGTAACTAATCTAGCCTTATTCTAACAATTCTAACACATTTAATTTAACATCAACAAATCATTGCATTATTAAACACAAAAAAAGTTTAATTACTTACTTGTTTTAAGGTGGTACAGAGGGGGAAGCTAGGAGACTGCTTTGTGATGGGCTGGGAAAGTACTGGTACAAATAACAAATAGAAAAATTCGGCATGACTCTGCGTAATCGTGTTAATCCCATGCTTATCATTAAGCATTCACCAATATCTTATTTACCACGACAAATAAATTCAACAATTGACAGCAACCATCCTTATTCACAATCACTCAATATTAACCACAACCACTTTTTCGCAATAATTAATAAAACAACATAGAGAAAAGATAGATGAAGATGTTACCTTTTCACTCTTACTCCACAGCAGAAGAAATGAGGAAGAAGAAGTAGAGACCACCCCAATTAGTGCAGACAGCGGGGAAGCAAGGAATGAGGAAGAAAGAGACGTAGATTAATTGCTACACAAAAAAATAGCAAATAATTGAAGTTAATTAATAAACTAATACAATTCTTGAAAAAATTCGGCATGACCTTTGTGTAATCATGCTAATCCCATGCTTATCATTAAGCATTCACCAATATCTTATTTACCACGACAAACAAATTCAACAATTGGCAACATCCATCCTTAATCGCAAACAACACAATTTTCCACTCAGGTATTTTATCGAACATTGTATGCATAACTAATTAACTAACTAAACAATATAACTATATACAATTATCCACACACAACTAAATTAGAAATCAACAACTACATTACAATAAACAAATACACCATTGAGGATTCAGTTTCGATTAACCAAGTGTAAGCGTCGGTTAATTGATAATTGAAGAATTTTTATATTAAAATTAAGTTTTAGATTTCTTCTATTAAGTTCCTATAGTTCAATAAACCAAATTGACAAATTGAAACTACAAGAATTAAATCAATAAGATAATTTGATTCCATTTCTAATTATTATTATGATGATGAAAGAGAGGAGAGGAGCAAAGTGTTCTTAAATTAGTAACACGTGTAAGTATAAGGTATTTTATTTCTTTTATTTCCTATAAGGTATTTTATTTCTTTTAATAATCATAATTTAATACCACGTGTTAGTATTTACCTTGAATAAATGACTCTTAACAAGTTTTAAAAACCCATTTAAAAACAGCACAAGAGCAGGTTGATATTCCCACCGATTGAACATGTTTAAACTGGAAAGAAACAGGTTGGAGATGTGAAGGGAAAACGGCAGAACAGTAGCAAAAGATATATGTTTAATGCTTGTTTTCACCTTGTAAATCTTGTACCTTAATCCCCACAATCAAACTCTAACCAACCGACTTTATTAAAACTCCAAAACAAGGTCTTAATTTTCGGAACCCTTCAATAACCTAAGAACCATAATTTCTGCACAGAATAACAACACCAATGTTGAATCAAATTTTCAGAAATCAATAACAGCCACAAACTTCTACCATTTCGAGATCCTAGTTCAATTTTATGGGCTCAATTTCATAGTCATATAATTTCAGTTAGCTAGAAACTAAATTTGGTTTCAATGTCTAAATACAACATATAGCTCACGGTTTCTAGTTCCACAATTTCAGAAACCAGTAAACACTCAACAACTCCTAAAAATCGCACTAATCCAACAATCAGAACAAAAGCAGTCTCGAATCTACTACAATACAAATAACATTTCAATTAAACAAACAAAAAACGAAGCTAGAACTAACCTCATTTTTTCTGTTCAGTTGCGCAACAAATCGACGCCTACGAACCGGTGGGGTGTTAGGGCGACGACGACGGAGGCAGAGCGGCTGGCGCGCAGAGAAGACGGTGGCGGCGGCAGTGGCGGTGGCGGTCGCAGGCGTCGAAGCTTCGTCGATCTGGAAATCGCCGTCGCACACAGAGAGGGTTTAGCCACTGGTGAGGAGAAGAAGAAGTCGCGCGACTGAATTATATTAAAGGGATCTATCGCAGCGGTTCCTACTAAGAACCGCTGAGATAGGTCCGTAAAAAAGACTTATCTCAGTGGTTCTTAGTAGGAACCACTGCGATAGAGTTGCTTTTTTTTAACGACCCTAGCGCAGCGGTTGTTACTTACAACCGCTGAGATAGGTTTGCGGGATTTTTAAAAATGGCCTATCTCAGCGGTTGTTTTTATAACCGCTGCGTTAGGGGCGCTGCGATAGACTATTTCTGTACTAGTGATTGTATTGAATGGAGTATTGTAGTACTCAGTAAGTAATGGGAGTATGTATTGTATTCGTGTAGTACTCGGATATTCCGGTCCATCAGACCGATGCCGTATGTAGTAGTAGCCTTGTTAGTCACGTGGGTGGCTAACGACATTGTATCACCCGCCGTTGTGTAAGTGTGTATCCACTGCGTGAGTATGGATGTATAAGGAGATTAGACGGTAATGACGGTATTAGCGGTAGGGGTGTTACAAAAAGTGGTATCAGAGCGAAGTATCACTCTGATGACTGGAAATACCGAGTTTAGGAAATACCGAGTTAGGAATTAGAAGCTTAGGGCTAAGGGCTGAGTGATAGCATTAGAGAGATGCTAGTTAGTGCTAACAGGAAATTTTGTAGGATAAACTATATACAAAAAGGAATAAAATAATAATTAAACCTACAACTCTACTACGGGTAGCAAATAAAAAACTCGATCGGAGTATAGTGTAAATATATTACGACCAAGAGTATCGTACCCAAGGGACTTATAGAAAACTAGTCCTAATCCGGGCAAAAGCCTATTCTATAATAATAAGGGGGGAAAAGTAAATGTGATCCTAAACTAAATAACTAAATAAATAAACTAACTTTGATTTTGGAAGATTATCAATGTAAGGGAAACGTATCAATAATCAAGGGTGGCAAGTCTCAAAGAGGATTTGGTCTCGCAAAGTGCATATGTCGGGTGACATGCCAGACCTCTGCTACCCGGCAGATTCATGACCTTGAATGTGCCGGACAACTTTCATCCGGCACTACATCCGGCATCGTACATTTCGTAAACAACACTTCCAGATTCGGTTCTGACAAAGGGAACTCAATATTCATACTTGCATCATGCATAGCTAATGCCGCGAATACAAACAGAATAATGGGAAATAAGAGATTAACCCTAAACCTTAGGTCTTGATGCCCCTCTTTCGGAACAACAAACTTAAAGATTACCAAAATCCTAATCTATCATATTCTTGTCTTGTGAACATTAAATAGGACTTAGAGATAAGAGAATAAATAGCTACTTCATTCTACTTTCCATAAATGATCATAAGAGTTTTACAAGGAAATCTTCCCTAACCAAAAACCTAACAAAGAATTCTACATCACCATCCACACAACTACAAGAAGAGAATACAAAGAGGGGGAAGGAGATGTTAATAGCCTTAACCCAACAAGGTCTTCTTCTTCTCTTGCGTGGATGGATCCATAGACTTCTTTGGACACCAACAATGGAGTGATGCGGAAATATAGAAGTGAATGGCGTGGATTTCGTATGTTGAAGTGTGCCAAATGATGTAGACTCTCGGCCTATTTATAGGGCTTCAAAATGTCTCTTGCCGGGCGTCGTGTTGGGTCGTTAGTAGCCGGCACACGTGGGAAATGTGCCCAACTGTTAACGGTCAAAACCGCCAATTCCGCGCGAAACAGTGCATATGCCGGGTAGGAGATACCCGGCATCATACCCGGCAGCGGTTGGAAATCACGTGGAACACATGTGCTGTCGTATGGTCAACCGAAGCGACTTTACACTTATGCTGGATAGCAATTACCCGGCATCGCATCCGGCAAAGCTCCTTTTCTGATTTATGCTCGTGCCGTGCAGAAGTAATCCGGCATCATTTGAACTTTTGCTTTAAAATCATTCCTTGCACGGAAAGCTCACAAAAACATGAGACTGTACAAATAATATACTTTAAGACATAATATAACATAAATAACATATATAAAACCTTATTTAGATAAATATAATACTAAATCTAACTCATAAAATATGATAAGTCTGCGGCTTATCAAGGCCCTACACTTACCTTTTGCTAGTCCTCGAGCAAACAAGAGTAGAAAGGAGTAATTACTTATGCACAAAACAGATAAACTTTAGAATGACAATAAGATAAATATTTCTAACTACCTGACTCTAATCCACAAGTATCACTTAATCTACCTTATCTATCCAAACATACTAATGGGTATAAAATAAAGAATTTCAAAACCGATCAAAAACTTTTGGGTTATTTTGCAAAAGGGATTTGTAATCTCTCCTTTTTCCGGTTTCCATCATTCAGCTCTATTTTCAAGAGTTTCTGAATGTGGCCAAGACACTCATCGATGGTTTTTATTGCTCAGCCCTATTTTGCAAGGGTTTCTGAATCAACCATGATTTTTTTGCATTGACGAACGGGAAATTTAGGAGAAAAATAAAGGAAAAAAAACTCTCGTTTCTTGCTTTTATTCTGAGGCACTTTATGCAACCTCAAGGAATATATTGCTTTTCCTTTGGAAGAAGATTCTTTTTCTTTTTTTCTTTTTCTTCTTCTTCTTTCTTTTGCACAAAAACCCTTTTTAAGATTTTCACCCAAAAGATTTTTCACAACTTGAAAAGAAAAGAAACAAGTACCCAGAAGTACAATAAAGAAGGAATTAGGAGAAAGATCATGTACTCATGTTAATAAAGAGAATCAAAAAGTTAAAAACAGGAATCTACAAGTCATTAGGAAGCTTACCTCTTGAGAGAACAAGCATTTAATCATTCCTAATCTTATCTCAAACAAAAACATGCAAAAAGTTTAGTAAAACATCGATTAAACGCAAAACTTATGCATATTATTATAACTTTATATTTTTTTAAGGGGAATCCCTGCCCTACACTTGGCAGGAACACTGTCTCCAGTGTTCAAAAGAAACAATTTTTTTAAGAAACTAAAATAACTTTTTTTTAAAGTACTAACATAAACAAATCATAAAAAATAAAAGAGAAAACAAAAATTAAATGGTAAGAAAGGCTCCCCTGTTTGATATTGAAGGTGTGAGGGGGACCCGCCCTACACTTAGCCTTTTTAGGCTATTTGGCATTATCGGAGATCCTGGGCAGAATGGTGACCGAATTCGCATGCTCCGTGGATTTGTTTGCGTTTGGGAGGGAGTTGACCTTGTTGTCGTGGTTGCGTAAGAAGTTGCTGTAACTGCAACGATTTGTGCTCCTTACGAATGGTCGAGATCTCGTTGTGAGTATCCTGGGTTTTGTTCATCAGGGCTGACATCATGTCACAAAGTTTAGCCATTTCAGCCTCTGATGATGATGTAGGATGGGATGGTCTGTATTGCCTGGGACCTCCCTGGTAGCCGGCTTGACTTTGGAAGTTGGGAGGGGGTTGGTTCCCCTGTTGCCATGGCTGCCGATACCCTTGGTTACTCACATAATTGACTTCCTCAACATTCTGAAAGTCTGGCATATCAGGGATTGGAGCGTGTGGTCGTGCACTAACCACGTTCGCCTGTTGAGGAAGTTTGTTCATTGCTATTTGCTCCACCACCTTCTGTAGAGCGCTAACCTTCGTGGACGTTTGAGCGTTGCTCTCCAACAATTGCTCATGACTTTTCATAAGTTTGTCAAATTTAGCATCGCCCTCTCCCACTTGATATAAACCAGCGGTACTACCCCTGGTTCCACCGGTGGCCCAATCCCTAATCTCTTCGCAAAGAGATTCAACCCCACTAAGGAATTGATCTCCAGGCTTCTTTAAAATATCTGCACCAAGGGAGGATAAGATCATCGTCTTGCATTGATTGATCAATCTTTTGTAAAACAACTGAGATAGTTGTTCCTTGGTAGGCCGTGGTGTGGACATGTACGCAGCAACCCTTTGAATCTGTCCCAAGTCTCACAGATGTTCTCCGAGCTAGGCTTTCTAAAGTTGTAAATATCGGCGATCATCTCCAGGGTGCGACTTGGAGGCATGAACTTATCATAGAACTTAGTTGCCATGTCCTCCCATGTGGTGATGGTACTGGGGGTCAGACTGTGGTACCACTTGCTGGCATTCCCCGTAAGGCTATGGGGAAAGAGAGAAAGTCTAGCGTATTGGAGGACATTAATCGTGGAGGTTAGGCTGTTTGTATGTTGTAGAAATTTGGTGATGTGGAGCAAAGCATCGTCCGGGTTTGTACAGTCAAACATACCCAACTCCTTGATGCATCGGATTTGATGATATGGCTTAAGTTTTTGCCATTCATCATATTCATTTTGTGGAAGGAGAGGGAGATCGATTGCTGGATTTTGGCCTTGGTTAGAAGGCCGGTTTATATTTCGGACGGTAGGTGCTGCCATTGGTGTAGGAGGTAGGTGTTGTTGGTTTCTTCGTTGACGAATGGAGCGAGGAAGAGTCCTCTTGATTTCTGGGTCAGAATTTGCTAAATCTTCAGGAGAATTCGTGGACCGCAGAAGCATTCACTTTGATAACTTCAGGAGGAGCAAGAGAAAACGTTATAATACTTCGTAATAATAAAAGAAATAATATAATGACATATTAAAATTACGAAAATACAAGAAGAAATAAAGTTTTGGTTATGCCGGACACGGTGCCGGGTGTACGGCACCCGACATTGGACTTCCTCCAATACTGCCAGGTTGATAGCACCCGGCGTTGCGTCCGGTCTTTTGCAAACTCAAAAATTTCAGTAAAGAATCAACAATTAGGAAGTATTAGAAGAGAGATCTAAGTGAATGGTTTAGGAAAAGAATATTACTATAAGGAATTTAACATTTTACAAAATAATTTGAAACTGCCGGACAGGATGCCGGGTTTGTTGTATCCGGCAGTGGACTTCCTCCACTAATGTCGGGTTGAAGTTACCTGGCATACCACCCGGCGTTCAAACTCGAAAATAAAGAAAATTAAATGGGAAAGGGAAAGGGAAGTTAATATTAAAGAGCAATGGAAAAGAATATTTATAGGCAAATCAAAGATTCAAAAAAGGACAATGCGAAGTAAAAGTTGAAGTTTGATTATGCCGGATTGTGCGCCGGGTAAACTTTATCCGGCGTAGGACTTCCTCCAAGATGCCGGATTGAGAACACCCAATGTACCCGGCATATTCAACCGAAAACTAAAATGAACAAATTAAATTAAAGAATCAAAGAATTAAAGAATAAAGAATAAAGAATAGGACGCTTTACCGAATTTAGGACTTGGACTAATTCCAAGTCCCCGGCAACGGCGCCAATTTGCTAACAGGAAATTTTGTAGGATAAACTATGTACAAAAAGGAATAAAATAATAATTAAACCTACAACTCTACTACGGGTAGCAAATAAAAACCCGGTCGGAGTATAGTGTAAATATATTACGACCGAGAGTATCGTATCCAAGGGACTTATAGAAAACTAGTCCTAATCCAGGAAAAAGCCTATTCTATAATAATAAGGGGGGAAAAGTAAATGTGATCCTAAACTAAATGACTAAATAAATAAACTAACTTTGATTTTGGAAGATTATCAATGTAAGGGAAACGTAAGGTCAATAATCAAGGGTGGCAAGTCTCAAAGAGGATTTGGTCTCGCAAAGTGCATATGTCGGGTGACATGCCGGACCTCCGCTACCCGGCAGATTCTGGCATCGTACATTTCGTAAACAACACTTCTAGATTCGGTTCTGACAAAGGGAACTCAATATTCATACTTGCATCGTGCATAGCTAATGCCGCGAATACAAACAGAATAATGAGAAATAAGAGATTAACCCTAAACCTTAGGTCTTGATGCCCCTCTTTCGGAACAACAAACTTAAAGATTACCAAAATCCTAATCTATCCTATTCTTGTCTTGTGAACATTAAATAGGACTTAGAGATAAGAGAATAAATAGCTACTTCATTCTACTTTGCATGAAGACTAGAACTCGGGTTAAGAAACTTGAAAATTCCATAAATGATCATAAGAGTTTTACAAGGAAATCTTCCCTAACCAAAAACCTAACAAAGAATTCTACATCACCATCCACACAACTACAAGAAGAGAATACAAAGAGGGAGAAGGAGATGTTAATAGCCTTAACCCAACAAGGTCTTCTTCTTCTCTTGCGTGGATGGATCCGTAGACTTCTTTGGACACCAACAATGGAGTGAGGCGGAAATATAGAAGTGAATGGCGTGGATTTGGTATGTTGAAGTGTGTCAAATGATGTAGACTCTCGGCCTATTTATAGGGCTTCAAAATGTCTCTTGCCGGGTGTCGTGCCGGGTCGTCAGTAGCCGGCACACGTGGGAAATGTGACCATCTGTTAACAGTCGAAACCGCCAATTCCGCGTGAAACAGTGCATATGCCGGGTAGGAGATGTTATACCCGTACAATTTGTACCTTATATTATATCTGCTACAACGTTGTTCTAAAGTTGGATTAAAAATCCCTTGCCATCAGTTGGGACGTCAGCGACATTCTTTTAATTGCCAAGGACGAGGAGGTCATTTGATTCATTAATTAAGGTAATTAATTATTTGGTTATAAGGAAAGGAATTCCTTAAATTCTTCTTTTCCTAATCATTGTTATTCACGTCAGATAGATCGTGAGAGCGTCTCTTCATCGTGCCTTCAGAGCGACAGTTTTGGCTCCTTCCTTCCTCTCTTCTCTCTCTTTTTCATCTGCTGAGATTTGTAATTCTGCTGCTGCGTTTGGATTGGAGTTCTTCGTTGCTGGTTTTCCTTCTCCTCGCTATCAGGTTTGCGCTGCAGAATTCCGAATTTCGTCGTTGGTTTCCTCTCTCTCTCAGTTCTGATTTTAGGCTTTCGATTGTGGTTGAATCAGTGGCGTTGGTTCTGATTGGAGTTGCGAAGTTGCACAGGCTGTAGACTGTTTGGACTGTGGGATTCTAGACTTCCGAATCCAGGTTTGTGTTACAGTCTTTCGAGGTTTTGAGTTTGGGGGTTCCTTCTGTGTTTTCTGATTATGGATTTGTCATTGTGGAAATCAGTGCTCGTTGATCGGTGTCTGGTTGGCGGTTTCGTTTCGTGTTGCTGTGAACTGCTCAGATCGTTGGATTGTGCTGATTATTGAGGTAGGTGGTTACTCGATTCAGTTTGGAAGTTCAGCCATGGGGTGTTGCAAGAGCGTTGTCTGATTTTGCGTGTGATTCTATTAGCGTTTTGTTGTGATTTTGGATGGCTAAACCCCCATGGTTTCCTGTTTTAATGTCTGATTTGGTGTGTGTGCTTAATTGGCAATTCGTGGTGTTGAATTGCGTTGTTTTTCTGCTCTGTTCGTCTTCTGGAATTTGCAGTTTTCGCACTGTCCGAACTTCTGTCCGAGCTTTGAAGTTCGGACAGTGCGTTCTTGCCTTACTGGTTTTCAAGTTCGGGGTATGTCCGAACATCTGTCCGAACATGGATGTTCGGACACACCCTCAAGTTTTCCCTCTGATTTAAGTTCGACCTGTGTCCGAACTTCGACGTCCGGACACAAGGTCGGACCTTCCGCGTGTTTTCCCGTAAAACCTGTCCGAACATCCGTCCGAACTTGGATGTTCGGACATTGAATTCCTCTATCTGATTTCAACTCGACTTGTGTCCGAACATTGATGTCCGGACACAAGTTCGGACATTTGGCTTTCTCTGGTTTCTGAGTCTCGACTTGTGTCCGAACTTCGACGTCCGGACACAAGTTCGGACACCCCTCTGTTTTCAACATAACTTCTTCGTTTGAACTCCGATTTGAGTGCCGTCTGCGGCATTGGATTCCTTATGTTCTGTACTACTGATTTATGAGTGTTTTGGCATATTTAAATGCAACTTTGCTTCTGTTTAAGCAACCCTTCTGTTTTGGGACATTGCACATTGTTTCTGAGCCGTGAATGGCTGGGTCGAGCTATTCCGTGGTATACCATGTAGACGTCATTCTGAGTGTGGGTCATTCCCTTTCTGTTCTGTGGGGTTGACGAACCCTTTGGCTCTTTCGAGTCATTTCTGCTTGCCCGAGAGACCTGGTATGGTCTATGGGTCTCCGACCCTTCTGAGTGTGTGCATTGTGTTTTGTCCCCTTTCTGTTTAAGTGCTCTGACTGTTTCTGATGGGAACCCCTTGAGTTCCACTCTGTTTCTGTTCTGAAAGCTTCTGGATATTGAGAATTGTGGATAAATGTTATCTTCTCCTTCTTCTGTTTTCAATTGTTTTGAGCGACCTTACTGATGACGGTCGCTGCTTACTGGGCATAGTTGTGTGCTCATTCCCCTACTTCTAACATTTTTGCAGATTGATCAGCGAGGATCATCTTGAGTTCTGGAGCTATAGTATTTAGCTTTTATGTTCATTCAGTTTGATACTTTGAGATGTTGTAGCCTTCGGGCCTTATGCTTTTGACTTCTGTTTCTGACTCAGTTTCGTATTTGGGATTTTGGTATTTGTTCCGCTGTATTTGAACATTGGTTTACAATATTTATGTAAACTTGTTTTGGGCCTTTATTGCGTTTGAGTGTTTTAGAGCCTTGCGTTATTAGGTAGTAATACGCGGCGTGTAGCACCCTTAACTCTTAGGCCGGTTTTAGGGGTGTTACATTTAGTGGTATCAGAGCCAGGTTTGGCTTTCTTTGGTGTCTGTGGGTGTGTTTGCTTGTGTGTGAGAGTTGTGACAGTGGTTGACAGTATGAGTTAGTTCTGACAAGTTTTGGATTTGTATATCTCAGAATGGCTCCTCGTAGGACACCAGTGACCCCTCAGGGAGATGCTGCGGATGTAGTGCAGCAGTTTGTGACGCAGTTGATGCAGACGATGGCTGCAGCTGCTGGGGGAGCTGGTGGAGGAGCTGGTGGTGCTGGCCCAGCAGGGCGAATGCCGTGGGAGGCCGAGTCCGAGCACTCCAGGAGTTCATGAAGCTAAAGCCACCTTCTTTCGACGGCTGTGGCGACCCTCAGGAGGCGAGCCATTGGATTACTGAGGTCGAGGACCTGCTGAGAGTGATGGGGTCGGAGGACGACCAGAAGGTAGACTTCGCCACGTTCCTCTTCAAGGGGGAGGCGAAGGAGTGGTGGCGCATGGTGATGGGTAGACATCCCCAGCCTTGGACCTGGGATCAGTTCTGCTTGGAGTTCAACAAGCAGTTCTATCCGGATGTCTACAAGGACCAGAAGATCAATGAGTACAACCGGCTGCGTCAGGGAGAGATATGTCTGTAGAAGAGTATGTGAGAAAGTTCGTGACCCTGTCGAAGTATGCTCCGGAGCCAGATGAGCATAGGAAGGCTCGTAAGTTCGAGAGCGGTTTGAGGCCAGACATCAGGTCGGCGGTGACACCTCTTCGTCACCGGACCTTCAGAGATGTGGCGGATGTCGCCTTGCTGGTAGAGGCGGACATCAGGGGCAGACAGGCGGGCAAGGACCATAAAGGGAAGAGGCGTGCTGAGGAGCCTCAGAAGAAGGAGGCTGCTCCTCCTCAGAAGAAGCAGACCTATGGAGATCGCCGGGGAGCTTCTTCATCTTCGTCAGCTGGGGCGAAGTGTGGGGCTTGTGGTCGCTCCCATCCTGGTAGGGAGTGCTACAAGAAGACTGGTGCCTGCTTTAAGTGCGGGTCGATGGAGCACCGGATCGCTCAGTGCCCTCAGGCATCCAGTAGAGGCTCAGGGGAGAGAGGCACCGGCTCAGATTCAGGGGCGAGGTCCGATCAGAAGAAGCCTCAGACTCAGGCCCGGGTTTATGCTATGGCTGGAGAGCGTGATCGTGCTGGTGATCGCGTCATCTCAGGTATTCTCCAGATCCATTCTCGAGATGTGTTTTGTCTGTTTGACTCTGGAGCTACGCATTCTTTGTCTGCTATGATTTACTGGGTGATCTTGGACTGACTGCTATGTCTAGTGAGGTAGACCTGTGTGAGTAGTCCGTTAGGTGGGGTTGCCCCTTGTGTGTTGGATTCTGTGTGTAAGGCTTGTCCCATAGTAGTTAGGGACAAGACCTTTTGCTGACCTCATCCCGATGCGGATGACCTGTTTTGATGTGATTCTGGGCATGGATTGGCTAGCAGAGCACCATGCCCATATAGATTGTGCAGCGAAGAGTAGTAGTTCGATCTGCCAGACGGGTCGTTTTGCTTCTCTGGGAATGCAGTTCCATGTGCGCCGGTGATTGTGTCAGCGATGCAGGCAGCCAGTTTCTTGAGGAAGGGCTGCCAGGGCTTCTTATGTTATCTGCCAGAGGTGCGTGAGGGATCTAGCTTGGAGAGCATCCCGATCGTCAGAGAGTTCCCGGAGGTCTTCCAGGACGACGTGCCCGGACTTCCACCAGTGCGAGAGGTGGAGTTCACCATCGATTTAGCGCCAGAGACTCAGCCCATCTCTAGGGCCCCTTACCGTATGAGTCCGGCGGAGTTGAAGGAGCTGAAGGTCCAGCTTCAGGAGCTGTTAGATAAGGGCTTCATACGCCCTAGTGTTTCGCCTTGGGGAGCGCCAGTGCTGTTTGTGAAGAAGAAGGATGGGACCTTCCGTTTGTGCATCGATTACAAGAGCTGAACAAGGTGACCATCAAGAATCGCTATCCCCTTCCGCGCATCGACGATTTGTTTGACCAGTTGGCGGGCGCCACAGTGTTCTCGAAGATAGATCTTCGTTCAGGCTACCATCAGTTGAGGATTAAAGCCGAGGATGTGCCTAAGTCCGCTTTTAGGACTCGTTATGGTCATTACGAGTTCCTAGTCATGCCTTTCGGTTTGACTAATGCTCCATCAGTATTCATGGATATGATGAACCGGGTTTTCAAACCCTATCTGGATCAGTTTGTAGTGGTCTTCATAGATGATATCTTGGTGTACTCCAAGGCGCAGAGGAGCATGAGGAGCATCTGAGGATTGTTTTGCAGACGCTGAAGGATCGTGAGCTGTATGCTAAGTTGAAGAAGTGTGACTTCTGGCTTGATCGTGTAGTATTCTTGGGACATGTGGTCTCGAAGGACGGTATCTCAGTGGATCCTGAGAAGATTAGAGCTGTGATGGAGTGGGCGAGGCCCACGAATGTTGCTGAGATTCGCAGTTTCCTTGGGTTAGCTGGGTACTACAGGAAGTTTTGAGGGGTTTTCTAAGATTGTATCCCCGCTGACCCGTCTGTTGAGGAAGGAGGTCAAGTATGAGTGGAGCGAGGCTTGCGAGCAGAGTTTCCAGGAGATTAAGAAGAGACTGACGACCGCACCGATTCTGACTTTGCCTTCTGGGACCGAGGGATTCGAGGTCTTCTGTGATGCGTCCCATAAGGGACTGGGATGTGTTTGATGCAGCAGGGTAAGGTGTGGCTTATGGCTCGCGGCAGCTTAAGCCCTATGAGAAGAACTACCCTACCCACGATCTGGAGTTGGCAGCTGTAGTGTTCGCGCTGAAGATTTGGAGGCATTACTGTATGGAGCGTCGTGTAAGGTTTACACGGACCACAAGAGTCTCAAGTATTTGTTCACTCAGAAGGAGCTGAACTTGAGACAGAGGAGGTGGTTGGAGCTACTTCATGACTACGATTTAGAGATCCTCTACCACCCGGGTAGAGCGAATGTTGTTGCAGATGCCTTGAGCCGGAGAGGTGCTTCGGGTGTAGCTTGTGCTCTGACGGAGTCCAGAGGTCCGCCTTAGAGCTGCAGCGTATGGGTGTTTGGGTAGTCAGACCCGCCAGTGCCAGTGTGATAGCAGCGCTTCAGGTTCAGTCTTCGTTGGTCGACAGGATCCGGGTTGGTCAGGAGGCAGATTCAGCTTTGTGTCGGATCAGAGAGGGGCTGTCTTCAGATCAGAGTTCAGACTTCAGTGTCTCCAGATGGGTGTCTGCGTTTCAGAGGCCGTGTATGTGTGCCAGACGATGCAGTGCTGCGTAGGGATCCTTCAGGAGGCTCATGGAGCGCCATACTCAGTTCACCCAGGAGGGGTGAAGATGTATCGAGACTCAGAGAGTCATTCTGGTGGTCTGGGATGAAGCGTGATATTCAGAGTTTGTTTCGAAGTGCCAGACCTGTCAGCAGATTAAGGCTGAGCACCAGAGGCCAGCGGGTTTGCTTCAGCCCCTTCCCATTCCTGAGTGGAAGTGGGAGAGTGTGGGGATGGATTTCGTCATGGGTTTGCCCAGGACTCCTTCGGGTTGTGATGCTGTTTGGGTGATAGTTGATCGTCTGACGAAGTCTGCTCATTTTCTGCCGGTGAAGAAGACCTTCAGTTTGGAGCGTTTAGCTCGTTTGTATCTGATGAGATAGTGAGACTTCACGGTGTGCCTACTACTATTGTGCTGAACGTGACCCACGTTTTGTTTCGAGATTTTGGCGCAGTTTGCATAAGGCCTTGGGTACGAATTTAGCTTCAGTTCAGCTTACCATCCTCAGTCGGATGGCCAGAGAGAGGACTAATCAGGTTTTGGAGGACATGCTTCGCGCATGTGTCCTGGACTTTGGAGGTAGCTGGGAGCAGCATGTGACTCTGATTGAGTTCGCCTACAACAACAGCTTTCAGGCGAGCATTGGTATGGCTCCGTTTGAAGCGTTGTACGGTAGGAGGTGCAGGTCCCCCATCTGTTGGGATGACCTGAAGGAGAGGGTCTTGGTTGGACCCGAGCTGGTGCAGGGAGCAGTAGAGAAGATCAGGACGATCGGGAGCGTTTGCTTGTTGCTCAGAGCAGACAGAAGTGCTATGCAGACCAGAGGCGTAGCCGCTTGAGTTGATGTTGGTGATCATGTCTATCTGCGAGTGTCGCCGGTCAGAGGCGTGGTCGGTTTGGGAAGCGTGGGAAGCTTAGCCCGAGGTTCGTTGGACCGTTTGAGATCTTGGAGAGGATTGGCCCTGTGGCCTACCGGTTAGCATTGCCCCGCTTTGTCTGCTGTTCACGGTGTTTTTCATGTCTCCATGTTGAGGAAGTATCTGCATGATCCGTCTCATGTGATCGACTACAGCCAGCTTCAGTTGAGAGAGGACTGCAGCTTCGAGGCGGTGCCTACTCGTATTTTAGCCAGGGATGTCCGTCGGCTTCGTAGTAAGACCCTACCTATGGTGAAGGTCCAGTGGTCAGATCAGTTAGAGAGTGAAGCTACGTGGGAGCTCGAAGATGAGCTGCGTGCCAAGTATCCCTCCCTGTTCGAGCAGTAAGGTGAGTTAATCTCGAGGACGAGATTCTTTTAAGGGGGAGGTGATGTTATAACCCGTACAATTTGTACCTTATATTATATCTGCTACAACGTTGTTCTAAAGTTGGATTAAAAATCCCTTGCCATCAGTTGGGACGTCAGCGACATTCTTTTAATTGCCAAGGACGAGGAGGTCATTTGATTCATTAATTAAGGTAATTAATTATTTGGTTATAAGGAAAGGAATTCCTTAAATTCTTCTTTTCCTAATCATTGTTATTCACGTCAGATAGATCGTGAGAGCGTCTCTTCATCGTGCCTTCAGAGCGACAGTTTTGGCTCCTTCCTTCCTCTCTTCTCTCTCTTTTTCATCTGCTGAATTTGTAATTCTGCTGCTGCGTTTGGATTGGAGTTCTTCGTTGCTGGTTTTCCTTCTCCTCGCTATCAGGTTTGCGCTGCAGAATTCCGAATTTCGTCGTTGGTTTCCTCTCTCTCTCAGTTCTGATTTTAGGCTTTCGATTGTGGTTGAATCAGTGGCGTTGGTTCTGATTGGAGTTGCGAAGTTGCACAGGCTGTAGACTGTTTGGACTGTGGGATTCTAGACTTCCGAATCCAGGTTTGTGTTACAGTCTTTCGAGGTTTTGAGTTTGGGGGTTCCTTCTGTGTTTTCTGATTATGGATTTGTCATTGTGGAAATCAGTGCTCGTTGATCGGTGTCTGGTTGGCGGTTTCGTTTCGTGTTGCTGTGAACTGCTCAGATCGTTGGATTGTGCTGATTATTGAGGTAGGTGGTTACTCGATTCAGTTTGGAAGTTCAGCCATGGGGTGTTGCAAGGCGTTGTCTGATTTGTGTGTGATTCTATTAGCGTTTTGTTGTGATTTTGGATGGCTAAACCCCCATGGTTTCCTGTTTTAATGTCTGATTTGGTGTGTGTGCTTAATTGGCAATTCGTGGTGTTGATTGCGTTGTTTTTCTGCTCTGTTCGTCTTCTGGAATTTGCAGTTTTCGCACTGTCCGAACTTCTGTCCGAGCTTTGAAGTTCGGACAGTGCGTTCTTGCCTTACTGATTTTCAAGTTCGGGGTATGTCCGAACATCTGTCCGAACATGGATGTTCGGACACACCCTCAGTTTTCCCTCTGTTTAAGTTCGACCTGTGTCCGAACTTCGACGTCCGGACACAAGGTCGGACCTTCCGCGTGTTTTCCGTAAAACCTGTCCGAACATCCGTCCGAACTTGGATGTTCGGACATTCTGAATTCCTCTATCTGATTTCAACTCGACTTGTGTCCGAACATTGATGTCCGGACACAAGTTCGGACATTTGGCTTTCTCGTTTCTGAGTCTCGACTTGTGTCCGAACTTCGACGTCCGGACACAAGTTCGGACACCCCTCTGTTTTCAACATAACTTCTTCGTTTGAACTCCGATTTGAGTGCCGTCTGCGGCATTGGATTCCTTATGTTCTGTACTACTGATTTATGAGTGTTTTGGCATATTAAATGCAACTTTGCTTCTGTTTAAGCAACCCTTCTGTTTTGGGACATTGCACATTGTTTCTGAGCCGTGAATGGCTGGGTCGAGCTATTCCGTGGTATACCATGTAGACGTCATTCTGAGTGTGGGTCATTCCCTTTCTGTTCTGTGGGGTTGACGAACCCTTTGGCTCTTTCGAGTCATTTCTGCGTTGCCGAGAGACCTGGTATGGTCTATGGGTCTTCGACCCTTCTGAGTGTGTGCATTGTGTTTTGTCCCCTTTCTGTTTAAGTGCTCTGACTGTTTCTGATTGGGAACCCTTGAGTTCCACTCTGTTTCTGTTCTGAAAGCTTCTGGATTGAGAATTGTGGATAAATGTATCTTCTCCTCTTCTGTTTTCAATTGTTTTGAGCGACCTTACTGATGACGGTCGCTGCTTACTGGGCATAGTTGTGTGCTCATTCCCCTACTTCTAACATTTTTGCAGATTGATCAGCGAGGATCATCTTGAGTTCTGGAGCTATAGTATTAGCTTTTATGTTCATTCAGTTTGATACTTGAGATGTTGTAGCCTTCGGGCCTTATGCTTTTGACTTCTGTTTCTGACTCAGTTTCGTATTTGGGATTTGGTATTTGTTCCGCTGTATTGAGTACATTGGTTTACCATATTTATGTAAACTTCGTTTTGGGCCTTTTTGCGTTTGAGTGTTTTAGAGCCTTGCGTTATTAGGTAGTAATACGCGGCGTGTAGCACCCTTAACTCTTGGGCCGGTTTTAGGGGTGTTACAGGAGATACCCGACATAATACCCGCAGCGGTGGAAATCACGTGGAACACATGCGTTGTCGTATGCTCAACCGAAGCGACTTTACACTTATGCCGGATAGCAATTACCGGCAAAGCTCCTAGTCTGATTTATGCTCGTGCCGTGTAGAAGTAATTCGGCATGGAGTCCGGCATCATTTGAAACTTTTGCCTAGAAATCATTCCTTGCACAGAAGCTCACAAAAACATGAGACTGTACAAATAATATACTGTAAGACATAATATAACATAAATAACATATATAACCTTATTTAGATAAATATAATACTAAATCTAACTCATAAAATATGATAAGTCTGCGGCTTATCAGTAGGAACTCCCGGTGAGTACCAGATACCTACCATATCGACCCGCCCTCCATAAACCATTGTATAACTTTGGAAGGAACACCAGAGAGAAGGAAAGTCCTCTCATACTCGGGAAAACCGATCTGGCAGTTGTGAAACAACCACACGGTAAACAAGAAACCGACACATAGTATTCCAAGAACTGAAGTCCGGAGATGGATCCGGTTGGACAACAATACCCGCACTTAATAACGGTTGAAACGAATACTCCAACCATAAGGAGATACAACTTATAACAGAATGGGGCGACATGCTTAGCAGTCGCAAAACCTGGCTAATCAATCAGCAGGAACAGAGCACTAAGCGTGCAACGGCGCGGAAGGAAGAACAATAACGGAACCCGAGACATAAGTCTATGGGACAGTAATAGCTAAATAATACCACCAGTGGTATAACTAGGACTAAAGGCATAGTCGGGAGTAATTAACTCAGAAACTATAACGCCATCAAGGTACAATACCTGGCCAGTATGCTTACACAACTAGAGAACATCCACGGGATATAATCCGATAGGACTACAAGAGTAGAACCTAAACAAACTAAGGCTCAATAACCACTGTAAACTATGGGAACGAGCAACAAGGAAAAAATACAAGACAAATAAATGGGAGTCTCAGGATTGGGAAAGCAATCTCGGTCCACGACGGCCATGTCAAGACTATTGAGAAGTTACTTAAAAGATCGAGTATCCCAAAACATTGATCAATAAGATCAAGGGAAGAGTCGACAAGACTACCAATACGAGTGGAAACCATACCGTGACCGGTATAGGTTTACCCAAAAACCACTAGTACACGCACTTGCCACGGCAAGTGCAGTAGAATAAGAACATGTAGAGGAACCCTAAAACACCACAAGCACTTAGTCATGTACCGTGACAGCAATGAAGCAACCATAGGATCACACTCTTAAAAACCCTAAGAATATTGAAACCCTGGAAAGGCCTAAAGGCCTGACCATGTATTAAGGACATACAGTCAGCAAAAGCTGGACTTAGTGGAGACCTTAAACATGCCATGCCATGAGGTACTTCTTTTAACACCGAACCATTGTTTCAAGACCCAAAATTTTTTCTTCCAAAACCACAACCTTCTTTTAAACCTTGGCTTTAAAACCAAAACCAACACAAATTACGGTGAGTATCATAAATGATACAAAAGGAGCTGACAATAGAATACTTCACCTAGGTGCGCGACGAGCGCTACGAGTGTACCCAAATACGGGATGGGGACAACCGCACTCCGAGGAGCTTGTGGGCCTGACATATAGTCGGGTAAGTGGTAACGTATCAATAAGGTCCCACGTATGTATACATGTAGTGCACGAAACACAGGAAGTAGTCAAACTCCATTCTACGGACCATGAGTAAGTTCAAAACCAAGAACAACCGGGACACTTCAGACAACCAAGGAGAAGGAACTCAACTAAGTAAAAGTATAAGGGACTCAGATAATCCATCTGAAGATAAGGAATGAGGACTAGGAAGTGCAAAGCACAGACTAGCAAGTGTAGACATAGGATATGTTTCAAAGACATCAAGCAAATACATGACAGTTGGAAGGTATACCCAACCTGAACACAGTAAGGCAAATGCCTACGTGAACACAATGATGTTCCAACAGACGGGACGGAATTCCCAGGAACAACTACAAAACTACCAAGGAGCATAATCAGTCCTTGAAGAGATGATATTAAACCTAGTCTAAACACTAGGGAAGGTATAAACAGTCTACCCAAGGATGGAGACGTTATAACCCTAAAGAGATGCTCAAATCCAATACCACAAGGCGGGTATAGTGGACACGACATGTCATAAACTTTAGCCGGATGTAACGGCATAACCCAATAACACCCAAGAGCAGCTCCTTGAGGGTGTATGAGTTAACAACAGTCAGACAAGCATCATGACAAGAGCACGGAGCTGGAATGAACACACTTGGTTAGGACACCGAAGAGATTTCATTAATAGGAAACACCCTCAACCCCAAAAAGGCACTGATTAACACCAGATTGCCTAAAGGGACTCCTAGGAATGGAAGCGTGATGTCACGACTTACCATGGAGCCCAGTAATACCTCCAACCTATGGGGTATACAAGGAGTGGGAATATGTATAAGCAGCTTGCAAAGAGCATAGCTCGCAGCAATTTGGCTTAAGAGCCATGAACCAACTACGTTATGTAAACTTAAACGGTTGCAAAACCCATACCATTTAATAACAAGACTCGCAAGAGATATTGCTTCATTCGACAAATAAATCGACAACTAAACCACCCAATTTAACTCAACATCATGAGTAGCTTGGAATAATGACTACCTCAATGTCACTGTCACTAGAGCATCAGTCTATATACAGTTGACAAAGCTTTTAATTACCCTTCATGCCTTCTGTAGAAATGGTAACACAAAGGCATAGGAATTGTTATAATGCCAACAATGGCCTAGTCCACACTTGGACACTACGGGAAACTCGTGGAAAGGTACCTCTAGTTAACCAAAGACCACCAATGTGGTGTTGATGTGAACCCTTCGAAAAATGCTTCCATCTACTATAACAACAAAGCCTACGCATATAGATATTGCCAAGGGGTGATGGAATAAGGAAAAGAGATTTCCAAACCATTGTGACTTAAAGGAGTAAGTATAGCCCATATGCACCCGAGCATGTGGCGAACCATTTTGTAAATACCAATATAGTAAACCTTGTCATGAGGCCTATGAGTGGAGACAAACCTCTCAACAAGAATTTTCATTTATCAGTGATAGAATACTCTCCAATGGGAGAACGGGACCAGAAAACCCTTGAAGTTTCTTGGGATGTCCCGGTGATGTACATACAAAGTAAAACTGCACAGCTAGAGCCTATAATTAATGCTCAGCACTGGGAGACATCAATTGTCAAAAACAATCAATGTGAATACACATTGAACACCACTAATGACCAACGCTCAAGAGAGCTTGTAACCCGATGAATTATCTCATCCTTGGTCAACCAAGATACTTGGTAAATTACATCATAAATGATGAAGTAATGTGAGGTAAGCTAACCTACACAAAAAACCTAAATGGAAGAAGAACATTTTCTCATTAAAATAACAATAATGCAGTATGCTACGACAACCGTCATACACACAAACACAAGAAACCCTCGGTGTATTCACACCATAAGGAAGTGGTGCCAACGACAAGGGCAATGAATAAAGATAAACTACCACAGTAACAGAGACCGTAAAAAACGATGTTGTATAATGAGTAAGAATGTGGTGTGTAACAAGCGACCGCTGTGAGGAAGTAGTTAAACAATGACACGGAGTGTAAGTATGAGAAGACAGGTAGAAATATTCGTTCCTATCACATAAGAGATTTATTGCCAAGCGTTTCCGCCTCTGCACTCTGTATGACTGAGTGTTTTGGTATTGCACTTGTGCAGTTAATGATCAAGTGGGATAGCTAGGAATATGGAAAATGTAAATTGTAGTAATCCCTTCTTATCACCAACGAACATGGCATAAGCCAGTTAAGCAAGCTTAGCAACAAACCGTGCGGCCTAAGGTCAAAGAAGCACGAAGAGTGTAGAGCACACTAACAATCACAAGACGTGAATTCCATTGGAATAATAGGTGAAAGAAGACTGAAGAAAGTTAGTAGAACCGACGCACAGGAAATGCAAGGTCATATAAGTAAAGAACACTTGTACTGAAACAGAGAAACTGGTATAATTCAGAAGCTACTGACAACAGAGGAAGCACCACAACTAAGTAGTGACTTATCCTCACCCGACAATAAGCCGGAGGAACTTAGCGAATTATCGTGGGAGTACGAATATTATGTATAATAGATTGCCAGAGAGCTGGTCATAAATCTAAACCCATCGAGTCCAAGCACGGTAAAAGAATACCACATTTGTTTAATTATCCTTATTCCCACAAAGAGGGATAAAAAGGCGATGTATAGCACATTAAGGATAACAAGAAGGGTGAATAACCCAAGTTATCAGGGTCGCGCAGCAGAAGCTAGTGGGCCCTATCTAGAAGGTTAATGTACCTAGTAAGTATAATAGAATGGCTATTAATGCCTTGAAGCCTAATAGGCTAGAACCGAATTAGTTATGAGTTAAATAAACTCATATAGGAATTCTTGGTGCAAAGACTAAACCATTAGTATGGTTAGGACCCTTTGACCATAGTACATTTTATAATAAACCGTAGGGAAGGTAAGATGTTTCAGAATGCCCGAATTGAGTAAACTAATGTTTAACAATAATAACATATGGTAGATTACGTGGGCGTAATCCCTTTTAAGGGGGTAGAGCGAAAACCGCTCAATGTAAGTTTCATGAATAAAACACATAAACTATAATGTGCATAGCACAATGAGAATCGAATTGATGATTGGTACTTATGTTAAATAAACATACGTATTCATTCATATTGTAATTGTGGTAGTTAGGCACGAGAGATGCAAATACCATAGCATGAGTCGGTATAAAACCGATGTATAACCTAGAGGAAATTGAGTCCCTAGGTGAATGTCTTGAGGAATTGAGAATGAGTAGTGGACGGAGCTCCACAAGTATTGTATCCTCTAAGATATAGTATAAAATGATTGTGAGTAGTGGAGGAATGAAGCCCATGAGCAGTGTATTCGTAGGTAAGTCATTGGAAGTAAATTGAGGATGACTGAATTTCATAAGTATTGTATTCCCTTAGTTAGATTATTTGAGATGATGGAGAGTAATGGATGAAAGTAGCGAAAGTCGATGAAAGGAGGTTGTAGGCATTGAATCTTGAAGTAAAGCATTTGGAAGTAGAGTGAGGATGATTGATGGACTGAATTCCACCCCTTGGAGATGTATGAATTTGTAATTATGACTAGGAAGAGTAAAAAGATAGAAAATTGAAATAATCGAATTATTTGATTGTTTGAAACTGATGTGGGAAGTCGAACTTGATCCTGATCAGATCAAGGGAAACCGAACACAAATTGGGGTAGAGAGATAGTTCAACACTGATGCTGATCACATCAGGGTCGAATGATTCTTGAAGCTCCCCTTAAGTGGTCACAAGAATCACACATAGGATAGAAGTAATGAATATAAATTGGAATTTGGAGTTGTGTGCTATAGAAAGATTTCGAATTAGTAGTTGCAAAAGGATTTGTTTTAATCTTGAGAATGAGGATTTGTTGGAAGCGTATACCGGAGAACGATAGTAGTATATCATGTTGTACTATTCCAAGGGCAGCAGGACATAGAGGAGTCCTGTGTCCAGATGACCGAAGTGCCTGCAGGATTGTATGTGTATTGCATTGCTTTGGGGATAGCTTGCACTGTATGTATGTATGAACCTTGTAATGTGGAACCAGATGGTGGGATGTAATGCGGATTGGAGTAATAATGGTACATTTATATGGAATGGTATGTAGAGACCTGGAGTAACGGATTTGGGAATTGTAAGGAGGAAGAATGTATGACTTTTGGTATTAGACATGTATAAATGAGTAAGTATAGTAATCCTATAACCTTGAACAACTTTGAGGGCAAAGTTTCTTAAGGGGGGTAGATTGAAATACCCCGACCTTAAATATAGTGATTTAAAATTATCCTAATACGTATTTAAGGGCCTAATGGTGCCCAAGTAATATTGGTAAGGGAAAATAAATCCCAAAAGAAAGGAAGAAACGCTTAAAAAGCGAAAAACGCTAAATAAGCGTTAAATAACCATAGGAGGTATGAGACCTCGGTTAGTGTATTATATGGATTCCTAAGGCTTAATAAGGCCAAAATAATATATGGGAACAACTCCTGAAGAAAACGGATCCAAATAATGTATTAAAACGCTAATAGAGCTTTAGTGCACGTTTTTCGAGAAAACCCGAAAACGTGACTTTAAGTGGTTAAACGAACCCGTAAAAATTATAAATCATTATATAACAATAATTAAGCATTAATGGAAGCTTAATAACCAATAAAATTAAATAAACGAGAAAATTCCGGAAAACGGGCCCGGTTAGTGAATAGTACCAAAACCGGGTAAAATAACGAGCGTTTTCTGTAAAAGACGAAAAACACTCCAACTAGTAGTAATGTGAGGGGCCGGTTTTAATGGGTTAAATAACCTCCTCTCTCACACACAAAACTAGCTAAATTAATAAAGAGTAAAAAAAAGCAAAAGGTGGAATAAAGTAAAAAGCACTCACACCCTCTCTCTCCTCTCATTTCTCTCTTCTCTCTCCCATTTCTTTCTTCCCCACCATACTCTCTCTCTTCCTCCTCCCTTGTGCTGGTGATTTTGAAGCTCCAAAGGAAATCCCATGGCTTCCTCACTTCTTCTTCATGCTCCATCCTCATGTGACCTCCAAATGCAAAAAAATATATATATTCTTGCTCCCCTCATCATTCTTTACACTTCCCTCTTTTCAAAATCTCAAAATGAGGAAGTTCATCTCCATGGGTTTTCCCCATTCAAAGAGAAAATAACATCAATGGGTAGCTTGGAGTCTCCTCTCTCCATTAAGGTAAAACTCTACATGAAAAACTCATGATTCCTCCATCTTTCTTTGTAACCGATTTTTACCCCTTTTTAATGCCCTGTTTTCTCTCTCTTTTGAGCATAATTTCAACCTTCCAATGGTGGTGGAATCACCTTCTTGAAACAAGGGCTAAAACCCCTCCTAAAAGCTTCAAAAGGTAAACCCTAGAAATTGTGTTTAAACATTTCAATGAACTAGCATTAATCTAAGGGTTAGTATGTTAATTACACTTGTTTTGTGTGCTTTGGGTGATGGGAATGGAGTTTGGCAACTTCATTCCCCATGTGACCGATTTTGTGCAAGAAAGAGAGAAGGAGGAGAATTGGAAAATAATGAAGGAAATATAAGCTCAAGGTAAGAGCTCCTTCCTAATGCTATATTTTAATGCATTAGAGTAATGGGAATGGTAAAACTAATTGAATAACCTCAAATATTGTATTAGTATTGTAGTGGTGGAAGTTTAAGTATTTGTGAGCAAGTATGTGGATTGTAGGCCTTAGAGCCAAAGAATTGTGTATGTGTATTAGTATTGTTGTTTGAGGAAGTATTGATGGATTTATATTGCTTTTATTGCTGGTAGGACCCTTGTATGGGTGTGGCTAGATTAGGAATGAATTTGACGAGGAAGTATGTGTGTGGATAAGTGGAAATTGTAGGTGAACTATGGCAAAATTTTAGTAGGAATTGTGCATTTTTGGATGACTTGGTGAATGGGAGAACCAAGGTGTGTATTGGGTTTAGTAGAGATG
This sequence comes from Limonium bicolor, assembly GCA_023374045.1. Taxonomy (NCBI): domain Eukaryota; kingdom Viridiplantae; phylum Streptophyta; class Magnoliopsida; order Caryophyllales; family Plumbaginaceae; genus Limonium; species Limonium bicolor. The sequence continues at coordinate 203,925,396 of CM041780.1, read as the reverse complement.
TTTAGTAACCATGGAATGGTAGTAGTAGTATGTGAATGAAAGAGTGTAAAATCTGTAGCAAGAAGTGTAGAAATGCATTGTAGAAACTAGGAAAAATTAGTGTGCAAGATTTGGTAAAAAAAGAGTTGGACTTGGGTATAAGTAGTGTGGTTGATTGGAAAGGAATAGGGATGGTAAAATGAAGTTAGGACAAGATGCAAAATGCAAAGAGAAGTGTAGGAATGCACAAGTGTGCAAAGTGTGAAAATGAGAATGGAAAATTTGTAGAAATTGAACAAGAAGTTGAGTAGGTATTGGACCATGGATTTAAGGAGTTTTAGGGAGTGTTTAAGTGTGTTTAAACATGTACAAAACATGTGGAAAGAATATGGAATGATTGGAGGTGGATTAAGGTTGATTAGGGGTTGAAAAATCCTCCTAGTAGTAGTTTTTAGCAGGGTCCGGGACCTAGGATAGGCACCAAGTCCCGGACCGCACTTAAAAACACCCCGAGAGCAAAAACTAGTATTGGTCCAGGACCTAGGTCCAAGACCAAGTCCCGGACCACAATGAAAAATAGGCCGAGAGTAGAATCTATGTATGGTCCGGGACCTTGGGTCCGGACCAGCCTGAAATTGTTGCAAAATTTGATTTTTAGGGTTTTAAACATGGGGGATTGATGGGTAATGGTTTTAGAAGTTGTTAAGGCCTTGTTTGGTGACTTTTAAAGGCCCTAATAAGTGTAAACAAATATGAGAAGTAATTAAGAAAGTTGCAAGTTTAAGGACATTAAGTTAAACCGAAATAACGGGACAACGGGGTAAGAACGGGAGTAGTATTTATGTATGTATTGTAATACTTAGTATTAATGGAACAATTTGGCATGTAGTCATTGGTTCGAGAGTAAGGATCGAGGAGCGTGAGTGAACCAAAGGAACAAGGGAACACCCGGTAAAGTAAATTCTGGTAGTAAAAGGTATGATTTCTTCATGCTCTGTATCCTAACCTGGTTACCCCGATTTGTGTGCTTATTTGATCACCTAAATAAGATAAATGCATGAATCGGACTATATTGCACTTACTTGTGCTTGCTTTAGGTTGTTCTGGATATATATTGTCCTGAACACTAGTTTGTATAATTCATGAAATGAATGGATGATGATTAAGTGTGTATGTACCGTGTAGTGTATTTGCGCGATGTATTATACCATGTATGTATGTGTATGGGAGTACATAATTGTTGTGTGGCTTGGATGTGTGACTTCTACTAATTCCTAACTACCTAACTCCTAACGTAAGTATTGAGTAAATTGGAATGAGTAGAAGTCCGATATAGTTTCGGCCACGCGTGAGGATGAGGAGACATAAGAGGTTGGATCCGATTCCTGGTTCTTAAACTTTTCCACGGCCCAGACCCCTTAAATGGGTAGCATCCTGGATTAGTGAACCAAGTAAATCCCGGTGGTGGGACGGTGTAGTCCCCGGGCCGGAGGTCCCGACGACTTGACTTGAGTAAGTAGTAAGTAAGTAAGTATTGTATGAGTAATGGCCTTGGCTGGTGTAAGTCATTGACCCCGAGTAAAAGAGTAATCTCCACCCGATTAACCCGGGTGGACAAATGGAGCTAACAAGTATTGTGTATGTATTGTGTATGTATTGAGTATGCGTATTTCAGTAAAGGTAAGTATGTATTGGTTGACTTGTATTGTCTGCCTTGTATGTATTGAAGTGTATGTATGTATTCCTTGTGTAGTATTGTAGTATTATGAATGAAGCAAGTATGTATCTATGTATGTATGTATTGTAAAATGAATTGCATGTATTCGACCAAGTGGTCGGCGTACCCTCGCTAGTACGCGGGGTATGCGGAAGTCATATGCAGCGTAAGCTGAGCCCCTAGGGGCAACGTTTTTAGTGTGCAGGTACCCAAAGCGGTTACGGTCACAGTAAGAGATCGGCAGCTATGTTTGACAGCTAGGAATGAAATGTAGAAAGTAGTAAATGGTATAAGGCTTGTAGCCTCCGATGTAGAAGTGTACCAAGTGGTACACTCCTTAGTACTTAGAAAGTAAGTAGCTTGTGAGGAATGGTAGATGGTAGACTCTTAGTGAGTAAGTATGAACTTGAAGGAATTGTTGTATTTGTATTTGTATTTGGATCTTAGTAAACTCGGTGTATTGTAATGAATCATATTATGGAGTATTGTATTGAATGGAGTATTGTAGTACTCAGTAAGTAATGGGAGTATGTATTGTATTTGTGTAGTATTCGGATATTCCGGTCCATCAGACCGATGCTGTATGTAGTAGTAGCCTTGTTAGTCACGTGGGTGGCTAACGGCATTGTATCACCAGCCGTTGTGTAAGTATGTATCCGCTGCGTGAGTATGGATGTATAAGGAGATTGGACGGTAATGACGGTATTAGCGGTAGGGGTGTTACACCTAGGTAGGTCATTGCTAAATTCATCTCCTCTGGTTCCGTTTATGGGGTTTACTAACATCTTCAATGAAGACTGTTGTTACTGGTATTCTTGGTGATCATCCTGGGAGTCTTATCCCGTTCTTATTGAAAGACTGTTGTGTCATCTGTCTTTATTGTATCTCGTTATACATTCCTTGTAGGTTATTACTTACGTAGGGTTCTGCTTGCATAGTTGAGCGATACCTTCGACTCTTCTCTTTGAGATTCGGGATCGGTATTCTTACCTGTAGTGTCGGTTGGTTGTCGTTGACGTAGGTCTTCTGGGTCTGAGATTTACAAGTCTTAGGTTATGAATCGTCGCTGATATTTACATCGGTTAGTATTCTGACCTAGTCCATCCCTCTACTGACTGGTGTGTCGACTTAGTTCGTTATGGTCAGGCCGTCGATCTTTCCAAGGTCTCTTTCTTCAATTCTTAAGGATATGTAATTCGGTATTAATGTGCATTGTTACTGTAGCATTCTACTATCTTGCCATGATGGCTTCCCGTATAGCTTCATCGTGGCAGCACTTGCTATGGAAAGTGCGCCATGCAAGAAGGGCTATCGGTACTATGTACGTCGGTAGTGGTACTTCCTCCTAACATCCATGAAATTGGTAGTCCTGTTGACTCTTCCTTTGCCCTTTTTGTTTTGGATAATTGATTATTCGGGCAGCTTCTCGCTTGCCTTCGATAAGGTAGTTATTTATCAGGGTGTTCCTCCTTCTGAGGGGACCCTCTTTCACTCGCTTTCACCTTACTTCTTGCTCTCGTTTCCCACACATTTGTCGTGGTTATAAAGTATTGACCCTCCTCAGGCACTACGTCGTAGTCCTATCTCGGAGTATGATTGCATACGCTTTCATGGTCGGTTGAACTATGTCCGTCAGGTCCTTGTAACTTTTCGGGTTGTATAGGGTTTGGAGTTCCCCGTTTCATGATAGACTTTTAGGTAGTCATTATTCTCATGCATGGTATTATCCCGCTGTTATGTTCCTTCGGACTGTTGTCCGGTGTTCCTATCGCTTCCCTTTTCCTCTCCATTGCACTCGTAATGCTTTCCTTTTTTATTGGTATGGCGGGTTATCTCTACTACGTAGCATGTCGACCCATGTTGCCGGTAATTACCGTTCTCTCATTGATGGGATTCCGTTGGTAGGGCCTGTTTCAATGTTGTGCTCTAGTTAGGACCTTCAAGTTTTCATAAACTATTGCATAACGAGGTATTTCTCGTATTGCATAATGCTAACCAACTACCAGATCGGGTTTCTTCCGAGTAAAAGAAGGCTTTCTTCTCTCTGGCGTTCGTTCCTTGTATTTCAAAGCTAGGGACGCGGAGGGCGGGCTTAGGTATTGTAGGTATCCGGTAAACACCGGGAAGTCCTAACTAACTCACATCTCGCACTATCTCTCAACCCTTAACTCATAACTCAAACTCTAACTCGGTATTCACCTAAGTTCGGTAATTCTAGTCATCAGAGCGTAACTATGCTCTGATACCACTTTTTGTAACAACCCAACTCCTAAAACCGGGATTATCTCATGAACCTTCAAGTACTTATATTAACAACACAGCGGAAATTCTAAACAAGTTGGTGTTACCGCCGTTAGTCACCCATGTGACTAACTAGGCATTCTACAATCTTCAGTCTCAAGCTACGGTCTGATGGACCCAAATATACCGAACATAAGTACATACAAAGCTTTAACCAAAATACATATATCGAGTACAAGTGGCTCGCCTCCTAATACAACTTACTACAACAGTCTGCAATACGAGTGTACATGCACATCTCGTATGTCTAGAATATAAACCCGAAGTACATCTACCTATTCCTAATCTCGGGATGAGAGGTCTTCTGGCGCGTACTTGAAAAATAATATGGGTGCTCGAGGGGCTCAACACCTTTGCTGGTACGATTAACGTGCAGCCCACAAGCTAATGGGGCTACACACGACTATTTTATCATATACATGCAGTTGATTGATCATACATATATTAATAAGTAGTACGATAACACACAACGCATTCATATGAAATAATCACAGCTCAAACAGATCGAATGACGTAATGGACATTCATTAAGTAAATGAGTTAGAATAATCTTGTTTATTCTTACCTCATAAATGTCAACCGTTCTTTAACTAGAACCGGTTGTACCTTAGTCCATTATTTATTTTTGTCGAGTCAAAAGTAACCCTAGCCAATGAGCTATTAACTCCACTGGTTAAAAAAACAAATAATTAGCTTGGGGATGTAGGCTGGATCCCCCTACACCATCTTAATCTGGCCTTCCACCTCGAACAGAAATCGAGGTGGCTGAGTCTATTTGTCGACTCTAGGCGACAAGTCCGAAGACAAGTCTCAATGGAAGCCGGCGCTAATAAAAGGTAACCGACCTCCCCTACAAACATGCATGATCAGACCTTTCCCGATTCCTCAACCCCCAAGTTCCAGTTAGTAAAAGTCTCGAAGACAATGTTTGTTAGTTAAACCTCTTTCGGTTATTAACCAACTAATATTAGGGAGTGCTCCATATATTCATACAATAGTTTACTAACCGAGGTTAGTACATACACTCAAAGGTAAGTCGTGTTAACATAATATGAACACGGAAACAAATACGGTAAACCGGTTTCATGCATTATCTTGTTTAATCGTAACACGTAAACACACAACACACAAACCGAGGGACACCTTGTTAGCAAGTAAGCTACAAGAAAACCATACCGTTCACCATCGTCGTCGGTTGTCTACTCTCCTCCGGAGTCTAATTACTCAAACCCTATAACATTTATTGAATCGGTGGTTAATTCCTTTAATTAACCTAACTCATATCATCACTAATGATTTCCAGCTAATAACCACTAAATCATTATAGTTCAAACTTAATCACATAAGTCATTTACTTCTCATTATATCTCATACTTGTTCACACCCCTAATGACCATTATATGTCACCAAACAAGTCCTAACAATTATCTAATACCCATACCATTCAATCCCCTTCATTTCCCTTCAAATTCTAACTCACGGTGCAATTTTTCATGTGGTCTGGGACATGGTCCAGATCTTAAGTCCTGGACCAAGTCCTTGTAGAAACTCTCGGGTGTGAAAATGGGGTGGTCTAGGTCTTGGTACCTATCCTAGGTCCCGAACCACTTTGGCTGAATAATTTTGGTGGCTTTTTAAGGCTGGTGCGGGTCTTATTAAGACTTAGGTCCCGAACCAGTCTTAGCAAGTAATTATCGGTGGTTTTTGATGTGTGGTCTAGGACTTTATCCAAGGACTAAGTCCCGGACCATGCTAACAAGGAATTTGTAGGGGAAAATAATGTACAGAATGAATAAAAGAATAAAAAGAATCCTACAACTCTATACGGGTAGCAAAAATCCCGGTCGGAGTATAGCGTAAGCAAATTACAACTAAGAGTATCGAACCCAGGGGACTTAATAGAAAATTAGTCCTAATCCTTGGTAATTACCTATTCTAAACAAGGGGGGAAAATGAACAAAAGTTTGAAATAAAAATAACTAACTAACTAAATGGTATTTACAATGATTTGTCCAAGGTTCGGGATTACACCAACCTAAGAACCAATATGATCACAAAATAAAATTATAAGACTCGAATTTAACCAAACAAAGTGAACGCACCGGATGTTCTGTCGGACACTGGATGCACGGCACATTCAAAGTCCTTGAATGTGCTGGACACCAGACACCCGGCAGTCTACCCGGCATATTCAAGTTGTCAATGTCATTCTCCTGTTTTGGGTCTGATAACAGAAAACTCACTACCCATTATCGAATAGAGCAAATCATGCCATGAAACAAACAAGATAGTGGGGGAATATGGATTAATTCTCAATCTTAAGTCTTGCTCCCACTAATGCGCAAAAGACAATGTTAAAGACCACTAAGATTTCCTAACCCATTCTACTCTTGGGCTTTTCTTCCTTAAGTAGAATTTGCAAAGAAGAGAATAAAGTGGCCACCATCATTCACTTGCAAGAAGAATCAAATCTTAATGAACACTTGGAATTATATTGAAATAATCATATTGTTTACAAGGAAGAAATTCATCCCTAACCAAGGACAAACGAGGATTTCTACTTCACCATCCACTCAAATGAAAGAAAGAATACAAAGGGGAGAAGGAGATTGGTCATAGCCTTAACCCGACAAGGATCTTCTTCTTCTTCGCGTGGATGGATCCGTAGATTTCCTTGGACACCAACAATGGGATGGATGCGGAAATGTGAAGTGTGAGTGGAGTGTTTGGGATATTGAAGTGTGTTCTCAAATGATCACATGGGTAGGGTATGTATAAGACATATCTTAAATGATGTCTTTCCATAAAGACACACCTCCAAGACATGTCTTTAGTAAAAGGATACATTTTACCCTAGTTGTATTGGTATGGAAAGACACATCACCAAATGATATCTTTCCATAGTGTCTTCCCATCCAAAAGACATCTTTCCAACTAAAAGACGCCTTTTTACCATGAGACACCTTTTCGCCATAAGACACATTTTTGCCAAAAGACAACTTTTTGCCAACAGACACCTTTTCGCCATGAGACACCTTTTCACCAAAAGACACCTTTTTGCCAAGAGACACCTTTTCACCAAGAGACACCTCTTCATCAAAAGGCACCTCTTCATCAAAAGGCACCTCTTCATCAAAAGGAACCTCTTCATCAAAAGACACATCTTCATCAAAAAGCACCTCTTCATCAAAAGACACCTCTTCATCAAAAGGCACCTCTTCATGTACTGCTAACTTCTAGTGAACCGAGGTGACTTTTTACTTGTGTCGGCTAGGATGTACCCGGCATTGCATCCGACATGTCTTCCGACTGCTCCACTACTGCCGTGAATCGTACTTCCGGCATCATGCCCGACATCATTTGATTAGAATTTATTCCTTGCATGAAAACATAGAAAACATAAGTCTGAACACAAATAATAAACTTTATATATAATATAACATCAATACTAGCTATTTTAACCTTAGTTTCATAAATAATTTTATAATTCTAACTACTATAATATGATAAGTCTGAGGTTTATCAGGACATGCATTAATCTGTAACATTTTACAGTTTTAGTTCTCATTTTAAACTTGTTGTTTTACCCATTCCTTTTCTAATCTTTCCACATGTATCCTAACATGTTCTAACTCCATTATAACACCTTAAACCTCCTCTTCCATGGGTTACAACTCCACAACATATTTACCCAATTATAGTAATTTGTTTACACTTACAACCTCAAACATTCTTGCATTATTTCCTTGTAACTCATTTCTAACCACAGCCCTAGTGGTACTACTTATTAATTCTCTTCACAACTCTTCCTAGAGTGTGCTAACTTCATTTCTTCAATTCAAACTTCTTAACTCTTTGTTCACACTGCTGGAAAAAAAAGAATAAACTACGCTCTTTTAAAAACGGTTATATTTGTAAATCGTTTTTTTAGCATATTAAAGAACGATTATAAAGTAAGGCGTTGTATTTATGGTTTAGGCAGGGCATTTTAAAAAACGCTTCACTTAAGAAGCGTTCTTTATTGTTTCGCGCCCAAAGACAAAAAAAACGCTTTGGTAATAAGCGTTTTTTATATGAAACATATAAAGAACGCTTTACAAAGAAAGCGTTTTTTATGTCTCTGGGACGCTTCGCATAAAGAACGCTTCCTTTAAGAAGCGTTCTTTATGTTTTTTACTCTCAGCATAAAAAACACTTCTTAAGTGAAGCGTCCCTTATGTTGCCTGAATAAACACGCCACTTTCCCGAAAAAAATTAATCTCTCCCACGCTCAACGTACGTAAACCCTCTAGCTAGCTACCTCTCTCTCTCTCGACTGAGCTCACGAATACGTACCCCAGTACCGTCGGCAAGCTACTGCCATCGCCGCCCTTCCGTCGCCGCCACTCCCGTCGCCCTTCCGTGTCGTCGCCCGTCCGTGCCGCCGCCGCTTTCCGGCCGTCTCTCTCGCCCCTGATGATACGCGTTGGCTCCCGATATTTGCGCACATGAGCTTCTTCTCTGATCATCCATCATCCAAATAGTTGCATGCATGTCGCCCTCTGCAGTTTCGGTAATTTCATCATTAAAATCTGCGAAACAGGAACATATATATATATGTCTGCTCTTTCTCTTATTAATTTTGCAACCCGCGATCGAACAGGAATTAACGTACATATGCCCGTCGCCACTACTATGTTATATTATTGATGCATCTGCAGTAATTTTACAACCCAACTGGCATAATCGATCCATGCTCTATCGCCTCTTTCCTGATTCTGCTGAGGTAATTTGCTAACCAAATTAAATGCGTCGATCAGAACATATAAAACATTGTGGTTGGGATTAATCACGTGATCATAAAATATTAGGATTAATTAAGTGTCTGGGGAATATTAATTTTGCAAACCAATTAAACTGTCGCCTGAGCTGATTTTTTTTGGTATATACTTGCTGGTTGTGTCCAAATGGACCTGAGATTAATGTGTTTATTAGGCGAAAATAATGTGTTTGGGCATACAATATATATTAGTACCATAAATTTTGCAAAACCATGCAAACTGTCGATCATGAACATACATGCTTTGTTTGAGATTAATGTGTTTATTAGGATTAAGTGTGTAGGATTAATTTTGCAAACCAAACTGTCGCCTCTTGTACATGCTCTATTGTGGTGAAACCCTGTATTTTTAGGGGGGATACTGTCGGATTTTGTCAAACTATTAAATTATTGGATTCGTAATGTAATTATTGTTGTGTACAAACTATCTCGTGCAGGCATTGTTAGTACGTACTTTTCATTGTCACACGCCTGATACGGGCTGGTTGATTGAAGTCTAGGTTCTTCACATCAAGACTAAGCAGACTACTCATCAGATTAGGTTAGTACTTTATAATTTTTCTCTAATAACTTCTTAATTGTTTATATAGTGTTTCTCTGAATAGCTATTAAATATACTCGAACATAGTCACCCATGAGATATACCTACTAGAGGTATATCTTGGATAGTCCCCGTCGGGACTGTCCAATCACGTTTGATCTCACCTTCTAGGTAGTGAACAAGTTTATAAAAAATAGTTCATTTAAAAATTCGGTAGCCTTTCCCTTTTGTTCTTCGAGTGTATACATTCATATATACACTAGAAGAACAGAAGGGAAATGCTGCCGAAATTTTCAATGAATTGTTTTTTATAAACTTGTTCGCATGTGAGATTGAACGTGATTGGATGGGTTTAGGTTGTAAAATTTTAAAAAGTAACTGGACTAATATCTGCCAACATATGAACGATATCGATCAGTTGTAAAGTAATACATCGATCTCACAGAAAGAGATGGAGCGTTCAAAGATATACAATGACAGACTTGACAACGATTACCTACAAGGGGTCGATAGGTTCTGTAACATCCTAGTCAACAATCTTCAACCGAGGAATAAGGGGTATATTTTGTGTCCATGCATCGACTGTAAAAACGACTTCAAGTATAGAGATATTGAGAAAATTAAGGACCATTTGATTCGTCGTGGGTTTACAAAAGATTACGAAGACATAGCATTATGGCATGGTCAGCATGCAGTGGATGTGTTTGACTATGTGGAAGCTTCAGTAGAACAACCAGAATTGGACGGCATTGAAAACTTTGGGGATGACACAGAAAACTTTGGGGATGATGACAACTGCACGATTAATGACGAGATCACAGAAGATGCGAACCTTGACACACTATTGGAAGATGTAGAACAATACTTTACCAACAAACCGAGTACACATGAAATCTTTATGCAGTCATGTAAAGAACCACTGTACGCTGGATGTGATGCACTGACACTGAACAAATTAAGTGCGACGCTGAAACTATTTAATGTCAAATCGAAACACGGATGGAGCGTGTAAGTTTCACGGAACTATTGCAAATTATTAAGGAGATACTACCAGCGGACAATGTCATGCCTACAACTACTTATGAGGCGAAGAAGTTAATGTGTCCAATGGGTATGGAGTACAAGAAAATACATGCTTGTCCATCGGGGTGTATTTTGTTCTGGAAGGAGTATGAGCTACATGATTGTTGTCCTAAATGTGGTGAATCACGTTATGTAAAGAAAGATCATCAAGACGACAACAAGCCAAAGGTTCGTTCCCCAGCGAAGGTGTTATGGTATTTGCCAATAATCCCAAGGTTTAGGCGGTTATTTGCAGTTCCGAAGGATGCTGAAAACCTTAGGTGGCATACAACACATAGGGTGGACGATGGTAAATTAAGACATCCTGCTGATTCACCGCAATGGAGAAACATTGACAGAATATTTCCTGAGTTTGGTAAAGAATCAAGAAATTTAAGACTTGGCTTATGCACGGATGGAATGAACCCGTACGGCACTTTGAGTAGTGTACACAGTACTTGGCCTGTGTTGACTGTATACAACCTCCCACCATGGTTGTGCATGAAGCCTAGGCATATTATTCTATCAATGTTGATATCCGGTCCAAAACAGCCGGGGAATAATATTGATGTGTTTCTGCAGCCGCTTATTGATGACTTGAAACTCTTATGGAATAAGGGAACAACAGTATATGATTCTTATGCAAAGGAAAACTTCACACTGCGTGCTATGCTATTTTGTACAATAAACGACTTTCCAGCATACGGAAACCTATCTGGATATACAATCAAAGGAGCATTAGCGTGTCCTGTTTGCGGTGATAACACTTGCAATATCCGATTGAAATATAGTGGAAAAAATGTGTACATGGGTCATCGAAAATTCCTTCCAAGACATCATAAGTACCGAAAGATGACAGATGAATTTGACGGGACGACTGATCATGCTGTAGCTCGGCAACCTTTATCAGGTGTCGATGTTTATAACCAGGTGAAAGATATTGTGAACAACTTTGGTCCTCCAACTAAAGCTACAGAGAAGAGTGTTTGGAAGAAAAGGTCGATATTTTTTGATCTTGAGTATTGGCAACATTTGCAAGTAAGGCATTGTATTGATGCCATGCACGTCGAGAAAAATGTGGGTGAAAGTCTTGGTGGAACGTTGCTAAACATTAAAGGGAAAACAAAAGATCATTTAAAGGGGAGAAAAGATTTAGTAGAGTTGGGCATACGAATAGAGCTCCAACCCCAACAAAGAGGAACACGTATCTTCCTGCCTCCCACATGTCACACTCTATCCAAAGAGGAGAAAAAGAGTTTCTGCAGTGCCCTTTCTGACATCAAAGTACCATCAGGGTACTCTTCCAACGTAAGAAGTTGGGTGTCCATGTCTGAACTCAAGTTAGTAGGGATGAAATCTCACGACTACCATGTTTTGATGCAACATTTGCTTCCCATTGCAATTCGTGGGATTCTCCCACATGATGTCAGGAAAACCATTACAAATTTGTCCGTGTTTTTCAATGGAGTTTCTGCCAAAGTTCTAGATGTGCATACACTGGACAAGTTGCAGGCTAAACTAATTGTCACTATGTGCCAGTTGGAGATGTATTTTCCACCTTCATTTTTTGATATTATGGTGCATCTTCTTGTTCATTTAGTAAGGGAGATCAAGGAGTGTGGCCCATTATATCTCAGGTATATGTATCCATTCGAAAGATACATGGGTGTGCTTAAAAAAATGAAAAACCGCAGACGTCCAGAGGGAAGCATTGTTGAAGGATATGTAACTGAGGAAGTGATTGACTTTTGCACCCACTACTTAGAAGGCGTGGACCACATAGGACTTCCGAGATCAAGACATGAGGGCAAGTTACAGGGTGTAGGTACAATCGGGAAAAAAATGGTAAGGCCTGATTTTGCTGCATTGTGTAAAGCACATCTAATCGTGTTGAGCCATGTTGAAGATTTTGAATCATACTTCGTGTCACACTTAAGCACTCTCAGAGCACAACATCCGTCGATGAGTCAAGTGAGATTAGAAGAAGAGCAAATGCTACATTCGTTACATGGTTTAAAGAAAAAGTTATGCATGAAGATTCAGGCAATGTAACTGAAATGGTTAAGTTATTAGCGCTCGGTCCGAATCTTGATGTTTTATCGTACGAGGGTTTCGATGTGAATGGGTTCTCTTTTTATACTGAACGCCAAGATCGTAAGTCAACAAATCAAAATAGTGGTGTTCATCTAACTGCTTCACAGGAAATATATCAAGATGCAGGTAGTAAGGGAGTGACAATGAGGAAAGAGTATTAGTGTGATTCAGGAGATTTGGATCCTTAACTACACCGGTTACGAAACTTGTGTCTTTAAATGCAAATGGGTAGACAACAGGCGCAGTTACCGTCAGGTGGAACACGGTATGAAGTTGGTTGACCTAAACGCATTGACATACACAGAAGAACCGTTTATAGTTGCTTCTAAAGCTAGACAAGTGTTCTACTCGTGATCAATGTAATCCCAGATGGTCAGTTGTATTGCAAAGTAAGCGACGGATAGTTGGTGTTGATGGTGTTATGAACGAGGAAGATTATGACTGTGAAATGGACAATGTTCCCCTCCAAATGCCAATGGAAGTTGATAATGTGACCAACTTTCAGTGCACAAGATCAGATCATGGAGAAGGGTTGTGGGTGGAAAAATGAACAAAAAGTAAGTCTGGCATAAAAGTGAATGCTTAACACATGCGTGTACAATTTATGTTTGTTTATGACTCTATTTATGACACTGACTATATATATATTATGTAATGATATTGTGCAGATTATGGATGCCGACGATCATGAGATGCTCATACAGTGTGATGAGGAGATGGAGATGGAGATAGATTCAGAGATGCAGTTAGCGGAGCGTACACAGATCGTCGATGCCGCTGATGCTCCTACGACCTCTCAGGACCCTCCTACGACCTCTCATCGCCCTCCACGAAAGACACGAGGACCGTCACGTGGTCTAAATGAGAAGGAGAGTGGCATGATTGATTTGGTGTGGGATAGGTATATGTTACACCTATATGTTATTTTGTTTTATTTTTTCACATATATACTGATATTTATACATTTATATGTAGTACTATATATATTTCGTACGTATGACTAACATATATACTGTATATATTACAGGTATCTTAGACCCACTGGCGAGAAAAAGCAGAAGTTTGCCAGCGCCATGGGTCGATTGGTTAAGACCCATTGCTGTATCAACAAAAACTGGAGGAACCAAGATCCGGAAATAAAGGAGATCATGTGGACGAGCTTGAAGAAGAAGTACCAGATCCCGGATGAAGCATATCATAAAGTGTTGTCACTGCTTGCTTTGCGTATGCGAGCGTTCAAAAATAGGCTGGTGGCTGGTTGGATCAATACGAACAACCCGAAGCAGGTGCCTCCCTATGAGCTGTACGCTGGCATGATCACTGAGGAGGATTGGAAGGAGTTCTATGAAGCACATATCACCCCTGAGTTCAGGGTACGTAATTGTTTTCATAGATTAACTTTTAAGTTTATGTTGTTAATATAACAGGATAAAGTTTATAAAATGAATTGTATTAATTCTTTCCACAGGCAGTTCAGGAAAAAGCCCGACAGAATCGCTTGAAAGATCAGAACCCACACTACATGGGCCGAGCTGGGTACGCGGGGCGTATACCAGGCTGGATTGAAAAGGGGTTATTGAAGCGTGTGCGTGAGGACGGCACAATTGAGCCGATTCAAAGTCCGGATGAGGCGAATCGGGCACAAACATACATGCTTGGCCGCCAATTAGAGAAGGACGGCGAAATGTATTATCCACGGAAGGAGACTGCAGACTTAGCTGCAAAAATTGTGAGTGCCCTGAGTAATATTTAATAGTTTATAAATTTTTCTTACAATTTATGTATGTTTTATTTATTTGATCTAATTCATAATTTACATGTTTTTTTTGCGTGTACAAGACTGCAGAGGGTGTTGATTCTTTTCTTGGCCAGCCTCATACTCAGGAGGATCCGTTGAACAAAGCGCTTGGCAAGAAGGATTACCCTGGGAGAGTTCGAGGATTTGGATCCGCAGTGCGTCAGAGAGATGTTTTTCCTCGCTCCCAGCGGATCGGGAGAGAGGAAGAAATCAAGGAGATCGAAAGGAAGTTGTCACAACAATTCCAATCTGATTTGCAACAACAAATGCAACAAATGGAAGCAAGATTGATGGAACAGCTCAGTCAGGGGCATCAATCTTCTAGCTCATCAGTGTATGCCCCCCTGCACCCGTTTCCACCCCTGCACCTGCTTCCATCCCAGCACCTGCTTCCACCCCTGCACCTGCTTCTACCCCTGCACCTACTTCCACCCCTGTACCATCTCAGGTTTCAGTTACTTACACTGTACCTGCACCTTCTGATCCATTCCCATATGCCAAGCTTCAGGTATGCATGTGTGAATTATAGTGCTTTGTCGTTATTTATTTTTCAATTAATCAAAAGCATGCATGTTGTAATGTATGAATCTAATTGTTTGTGTTCGTTTATTAGGGAACCAAAAAGTGTCGTCTTCTGCAGATCAATGAACATGGCACCTTTGTGGTTGCAGTAGGCACAATTCTACAGACTGATTCGGTGTCACTGTGTCATTTTAAGCGAGTTCCGGCCTGGTACGTCCGTGTGACGGTCGACAGTGTCTGTCAAGGCTGTGATCAAATTCCACTACCGATAGAGTGGAATGATTGGAGCACTGTCATTGAAGCACGTGGCTCACAAGTACCATGGCCTTGCAATCTGGTGGATTTATCTGATAGTACGGTAAGCAAAACAACTTATATAAATTTGTTTACTAATTACCATTTCATATAAATGCAGTTTTGGGAGAATAGTTTTCTAACGTATATATGCTAACTTGTCATTTCTTAGACACTGTTCCTATTGCTGGCAAAGGTAAGGCAGTCAGTGCGTCGAAAGGAAAGGGACCATCGGGTCAGCAGGATGATCACTACATCAGTCCACTTCGACGCGATTTCATTCTTATCCAAAATTTGGTGAAAACACTAGGAAAGCGTCAGCAGATCTTATATGACTTGATACTCGGGAAGGGTGATGATTTCATTGAGTTCATCCTTAGGGTTCCGCCGTCTTTGTTCCACAGCGGAACCCCAGGAGTTGCTGATCAGTATTAGCGATGTCAAGGAGCTGCTGCTTGGTGATATGCTGAACATCTCGGTGATTCAATCCTACTGCTTGTAAGTATCACATTTTTTCACTTTCAAAGTTAATAGTAAGTTTTATGTATATATAATTTTAATTTAATGCATTTGTCATCAAAGGCCCTTACTATCGAGGCTGGTGGCAAAGAAACTGGACAATATGATCACCTTCCTATGTCCACAAATCATGTCTTCTGAGGAAGCTATGAGAGACGGTGCTGCGTGTCAGATCCATATGCGCAATGGCATAATTGCGGCGGTAAAGAGGAATAGCAAATTTGTGCTCATACCATATCATCAGATGTAAGCGTGCTTGACCACCTTATGCTTTTGTCTTGTTTTATGTTAACTCATATAATTTCGAAGGTGAAGTTGATTTGTTGTTGTTTCAAACTTGTAGCAATCATTGGTTGTTGTTAGTGGTGTGTACTTACTCATCATCCTGTATAGTGATTGACCCTATTGGTGGAATTAGGAGAAACATCGCCATTTCTGTTCTGCTGACAAAGTAAGTAAATTGTGCATATTTTCATTTCAAAAAATAAAATTTTATACCTTTTTTGATGACTTGTCACTTAAATTAATGCTTGTTTTAATTAATTTCAGTGGTTTTAGAGAAGGTATGGTCAATGCCAATCAGATGAATTTTCCTTTGATATACAGTATATTAAAAAGGTAAAAAACATTCTATACTCATATGCATATATACTTAAATATATTTTGTATATTAGTGTGTATATATAATAATATAATTTTATTGAAAATAGTGTCCCAGGCAACCGGATAGCAGCAGTTGCGGTTATTTTGTGATGCGATACATGTTGGACATCGTGTCCCACATCGAAAATCAGTAATGAATCTGGAGTATGTGTTATAAGTTTTGTGTTTGAATTGGTAATTTAACTGTTTCTGCATGGTTGGATAAGTTTAAATGGTGTGTACTTAATTGCTTTTATAATTCTTGCGTGCAGCTTATTCAGTTCTTTGAAAAACAAGGAGGTACTTATTCAGCTGGTGATCTAGATTTTGTCAAGGAGCACATGTGCGCTTACTGGACGAAAGCAATACTGGAAGATGTCTGACTGATCAACCAATTTGCATCTACAAAAATGTAGTCTGTTGCGCCCATTATATATGTCAAGTACATGTTTCCTGCATTATCAAAGTTCTACAAATTGCTTTAATTACAACATAAGTACTTAGTAGCTTCCATCTGTGTTTGGATTTAACTGTAATTAAATTTTGTCTGCATGTGTTTATGGTACTAATACTGGCATTCTCTGTTAATACTGGCTGATTTGTTGCATGCAATTGGCCTGCCTGTATTAATGCAAATATTGGTAGAGATTTCCGCTGTGTTGAAAATGCAACAATGCATTAATTGATCTGTGATGTGATGATATCGATCAGCATTTGTTGGAACGTACAGATCAGATTTCTAAAAAAAACAAATATATATATATATAAAGAATGCTTATCCATATAAGCGTTCTTTTAAACTCTCCCGCCAACCATCATAAGAAACGCTTATATGTGATAAGCGTTGTTTTTGACTGAGCATAAAGAACGCTTGTTAGGATAAAGTGTTTTTTATGTTGCCATCGTTCTCGCATTATAAAGAACGCTTTACAAATAAGCGTTCTTTAAAGATAGTATAAGGAACGCTTTGAAAGCGTCATTTAAAATGTTTTAGCATTTGCGTCGCTCGAATAAACAACGCTAAATAAACGTTCTTAAATGCCAAATTTAAGCGTTGTCTATTATTTTTTTTTCTAGCAGTGTCACCAACTTAGTTATACTAGACTTAGTCCCACTGCATCTCTTTGCATAATTTCCTTTCCTTTACATTTTCTACTCATCATTTCCAAGCTTGCACATACTTATGCATAAGACATACCTTAACACTTTACATCTTGTTCTCATTCATCTTGACCATACTAATTCCTTCTTAGACATTTTTATCCTCTTTACTCAATCCACTCAAGGTTATACATTCTAGCTCATACCTATAACATCTCAAGGCAATCTAAGACACCCTTACATCATTTTGCCCATAGATTTTTACACAACTTAATACACTTCTCATACCATAATTTTGGTGTGTTTAATCCACCCATTTAACCTCTAATTCCTTCTAATCAACTCTAGGTCATTCTAACTCCTAAGAACACCTTTAGTCAACTCATTTCTACTCAATTAACCTTTAATGACTCCTAGTAAGTCCTAGGTCATATTAATTCACCTAACACCTAAAACACTTGGTTTCTACACCAATTTTGCCATAACTCCTCTACTATATTGTTATGCCCAATTTCATAGTCTTTCCTTCCCTAATCAACACAATCTATCAAATCCTTATCTCATTGTATTTCTCACCTAATTCAAGACATCCAAATAAACACAATATGGTGCAATAATCTTAAATTGCATAGCACCAAGGCTCTTAAATGACATGGCTCTTAGGCCCCTAAATGACATGGCGCTTAGGCCCTTAAATGACATAATTTAAACATATAAACCAACATAGCCACCTGCAAACAACAATAGTCCCATGGCAATTGATAAAAGCTCTTATACTTCACTTATGATTGTTTTTCTAACTCATAAGTCATTAGCTCCTTAGTCACAAGTTCATAAGCTTGTTCATATCATTTCCTAGGTCAATATAACGCATGTTTATAATGTAAGCTCTAGGCTACTTTTTGTATCAACATAAACCCAATTCCTTATGGCATTAAACTACATTAAGGTAGATCATTTACCTTAAGATTTTAAGCCCCTTTTGTCTCTTCTTTTCTTGATTCTCTTGATTGAAATTCGGCCAAGGAGTTTGATCACTTGTTAAAATTCTAACCAAGATTCAAATTAAGACAATGAGTACTAAGTAAAAACCCTTAAACTCATTAAAACAACTCTAGAATACTAAGAGAGTGCTTAGTGCACTAAATTTAGTGATTACCTTCGGAACCTTAGAAGGAGTCAAAGTAAGACTTCAACTAAGCTCTTGAAGGTTAAATAGATGCTAATACAAGGAATAAAACAAGGCATCTTGAGAAACCAAAATCGGCCATGTGTAGAATTGAAGAGAAACTTGAGTTTTTGGAGCTCACCTTAAATCAAAGAGAGTGTTGTCTAGCTCTAGAACCTGAATTTTCCTCCTCAAATGGAGATCCTTTGATGGAGTTCAACTCCAGCTTTGGAGATTTTGAAAGGTACAAAATGACACCCTACCCTTGACTCAACTAGTAAGAATATGTTATTTATTTGTGATTTGGAGCTTTGTAGTGGATTTAGCAAGCAAAAGAAGTTGAGGAACAATGGTGTTCCAGCTTCAACGTAAGGGGATAAGAAGAGAATGAAGGAATCCAGTTGGAGAAGAAAGAAATGAGAAGAGAGGAGAGAGGAGGGAGGAAAGTAATGTAAGATATTTGTTATAAAGTAAAGTAAATAGTACTTTTCCCTCTTTCCTTCTTCTTTTGTAGGAAATCTGGAAGCTAAGGGTGGTGAGTCACCACTTAGAAAACCGGCCCCCTTATAGATATTTAGAGAGTCATTTGACCATTTGCTAATCAAAGAAGACTTAATGTTTAATTTGTTACTATTTGGGTACTATTCATAATTAGTGCCCAATTTGTGATTTTTTTGTGAATTTTTTGAATTAGGCTTGCTAATGTGATATTAAGTAGTACAAATTTTGATTAAGGTGTATACTAGGTCAACTAGCCATTCAAAACTCATTTCTAAGACAATTTTTCAAAAATGTGCTTTAAGGAGTCTTAAAGCACAATTTATTTTTTAACTTGTTTTTGAGCTTGGTTTTATTTGGTAATTTTTTTAACATGTTCTTTAGCACTTTAATGAGGTTTAGGAATGCACTTTGGGTCCTAACCAAGGTTACACAAGGTCTTGAGCAAGTATTTGCATAAATTACTCATATGGTGTATTCTTGTGTTTTCTATGGTTTAACTTGTTTACCAATATTTTCAAGGCATGTTTTAGTCTTTTTACATCATAACTTGATGTTTAATTACCATATATAGGTTTGGGGTATTTCATTAACTTATTCATAACTAGGATGGTTAATTACACTTGAAAAAAGGTTAATTCCCCTAAAAAATTATTTTACAAATTTCTTTAGAAATTGATTTTTTGTATCTGGGAATTTACGATAGAGTTTTTAACACATTTTCCTATATGAAGTATAGAGGGAAAAGATGAGTATATGGACGAGAGAGAGAGAGAGAAATTAATGAGAGTTTCATAATTAAGAAATCCACAACAATGTTTCTTAAAGCATGTTAATGGGAGGAACTTGGTATGGGTTCTTCCAAATAGTTTAATCTATTACTTCAATTTTATTAGTCATACATTCATTTTTTTACTTTTGTACTTTTATTATATCTACCGTGTCTCACAAATTTTACTTTTGTATAAGGATAAGGGTAAGAACTATTCCTTATGACTTATTTATTACATGAGGAACCTAACCACCTCTCGCCTTCACTTGCATATCCATATCTTTTTTATAATTTATTTGAATCAAGCTAATAAATGAGTTTCATTTGATAATTGTGGTCTAAGAACTCAATTACCGGACCTACAAAAGTTACTACTTCAATCACAATGCTTTAAGTAAGTAGTTGAGAAATAACAAGTCAACAACCAACATACGCATTCTCTAATGTTGTTAAAAAAGTAGATATGGTTTTTTAAAATGATTTGAAGGGAAGATAATATATGAGAGAGAGTGTTAAGTGTCAATTTTTAACATTTTTAGATCAGTATGGCGTGAAACACGTGTTAAAATCTATTGAAGGAAAAAAAGGAAAACATATGTACGCGAGCATGTGGAGTCTTGGGGGGGGGGGGGGCTGAATGTGGTTTTGTTATTGGGAGAGAGAAACAACATTTTTTTCAAAATGTTATAACTTACAAAATATAAGTGCAAAAATAAAAAAATATACCATTGTTCATCATAATTAGTGCTATTTAAAACACGATGTATCATGGATATGTTTTGGTAAACGTAAAATTATATTTTTTAGACTGAGTATATATTACGTATTTTTAAAGTCAATCTTATTCATTAACAAAATGAATCTTCTTTAATAATAAAATTAACCTTATTCATTAATGAAATGAGTATTTTTTTTAAGATTTACTTTTCGTAAAATTAAAATTCACTTTTAGAAAAACAAAGGATTTCCATTATTTAAAGTGAAAGATACACTTTTCTTAATTATAAGATTTATTTTCTTGAACATTTGATTAACTTTCTTCAAAGAAATATTCACTTTTACATAAATGAAAGGTTCATATTATTCTCACATAAGTTTGTGGTAAGATTTACTTTTCTTAAACATTTGATTCACTCTTTTTAAACTAAAGATTCACTTTCTTAAATGAAGGATTCATATTGTTCTCGCATACGTTTGTGGTAAGATTTATTTTTCTTAAATATAAGATTCACTTTTCGTAAATAAAAGAATCATTTGACTTGAACAAAATATTCACTTTTCAATAAACCCTTAACCACAAACCCTAAGCTAAAAAATGTCGAAGGAAGTTTTAGGGTTTGTAGTACAGGATTTAGGTTCAATTTTTAACAAACTTTGATTCACTTTTCTTAAGCCTCTTATTCACTTTAGTTAAACAATCTCTATTTACGAAATTCTCGTTTCTTAAACCTTTGATTTACTTTTTAAAAAACCTCTGATTCTCTTTTTAGCAACATTTCACTTTTCTTAAACTTAAGATTCACTTATCAATAAATGAAAGATTCATATTGTTATCGCATAAGATTCAATTTTCTTAATAAAAAATTCACTTTTAAAAACACAAAGGATTCACATCGCTTAATGTGAAAGTTTCACTTTTCTTAACACATAAGATTCACTCTTTTCAAAATCACATTTTAGATATTCCTATTCTAAATACCTATCTCCTTGCTTTGCTGCTCCATGAAAGCTTTTCCTTTGTTCTCATTATTTCCTAATAAGAAACCCAAAGCATCCACAATAAAGAAAGTGTATTCAATTCTTTATAATATCATTTTATTGTTTTTATAACAATGTTTTAAAAAAGAAAGGCAAAGAAAACTCTTCCACACTGTTTTTTTCACTCCAGGTTTTCCTTTTCTTTTATTCTAAAGAGTTGAATCTACCCATTGTGGATGCTCAACATCATTATTAATGGTTCTTAAACAGGGGCGGAGCAAGAAATTTGAAATTAGCAGGACAAAAAGACTTATTATCTTTTTATCGCAGCATATAGTGTACAATTTGATTATATATTATCCAATATTATGTTTGTTGTATCAATAACAAAGAAATACACATGATAAAATTATACACATGGTAACAAAACTATTAAACAAATCTTGCATAACTACAAAATAGGTGATATTATATTCAAATTAAACAACAGGGGAATAGGATTATGGTAAATCATCACAAAAAATTTCATCCAAAATTTGAAATGATTAATATAATAACATCATAATCATATATGCAGTTATTGAACTCAAATTACAATTCGAACTATAAATAAACTAAATAAATAGTATTATCAAAATTTATCAATCGTGAATTTAATTGTAAATATTGTAGCCTTTTACCTATGGTTTCAAAAAAATAAGGGAAATTTCACAGGAGATACCTGATGTTTGAGCGAATTTTATAAAATACCCCTGATGTTTCATTTTTAGTATAAGATACCCCTGATGTTTCATTTTTAGTACGAGATACCCCTGAGGTTTCATTTTTTTAAGATATACCCCTGAGTTTTCATTTTTATTAGTCTAATATACCACTAAGGTTTCAATTTGATTACAAGATACCCCTTCGTTCTGATTCTGCTATATATTATATATTTCATATCCTAATTTACCCTCACATATACCCTACAATAACCTCAGAGATATATCGTAAAAGTTTTGTTTGAATTTGAAACTTAAATGAAATGCACAAAAAATTAAAGTTCATATAAATTTGAAATCAATATTAATGATTAAATAAACAAAAAACAAAAAAAAATAGAAATGACTAAAAAGTAAAATAAAATTATTTTGAAAATAAACATGTATTGTTAGTGTTAGGCACATGACTTAAAATTGTAAAAAAAAAATTATAACAATAATATGAAGAATATTAAAAGTAACAATTTCATATAGTACATAGAAAAAAAGATTATTTTAATTTAGAAAAATAAAGTATAAAAACCATAAAATATGATCATTTCTCTGGTAATTATTGATATCAAATAATATAGTTGCTAATAAGTTTTTACTATAATTCATAAATTATTTAATATTTTCTTATATTTAATGTTACTGTTATAAAGTTTTTACGATTTTAAGTCACCGCTATAATAGTTTCTATATTATGTAATTTGTTATGTTATATATAAATGTTTTTGTTGTTTAGTCATTTATATTTATTTTAAACTTTTATGATTCTAATTATTTTAATTTGTTTTTTATAATTTTATTTATGTTTTTTAAATTGAATTCAAATTTTAATTGATCTTTAATTTTTATGTGCATTTCGTTCATATGTTAGATTTTAAAAAAAATTGACCATAAACCCCTAAAATTATTAAGGTATACGGTGCGAGGGTAAAGTGGAGATATGAAAAATATAACATATCAGAATCTGAACAGAGGGGCATCTGGTAATCAAATTTAAACTTCAGGGGTATATCATAAAGAAAATGAAACATTGGGGTATCTCATAATAAAGGTATCTCACAAAATTCACTTAAACCTTAGAGGTATCTCATGAAATTTTCCAAAATATAATGACAAAAATTTTCTATCTACTTTACTTTTCCCTCTTTAAAAATATAATTGTTTATACTGCAAACTAACCTGGAGTTTTTTTAACGGTGACAAGTACAGTTTCAGAAATGATATTGTGAGAGGAGGTTCTCTTTGTCTCTATTAATTACTTTTTATAAAAAATTTGTTGGAATCCACACAATCAATGTGGATGTCTTAAGAGATATGAGACTTATAATAACTATTTTTTCACGATATATAAGAACTAATATTTAGATTTATGAATATTACTAAAAATTAAATATGATTCTTAAAATAATATATATGAGAAAAATATAAGAGAATTGTAATGAATTAATATGTTTTTTTGAAAGTAGTAATGAATTAATATGTTTAACACAAAGTCTTTTAACTATAGTAAAAATATTTTGTGAGGTAGATAATTTAAATAATAATTGGGAGTGAAATTATTATTACGGGTGTTATGACAAGTTCACTTTTTTTTAAACACCTACCAGACCGAAAGAAAATGATTGTTGGGAACTATAACGAGATAATCATTTTCGTCATATTGTAGAATAATCTTTATTGATTGTGGGCGCCGTATCATACTTTCCCATTGTAAATCCTTAAGGAACTTTTGAAATTAAAGCAATCAAGATAATTATGTTTAAAAACCATGGACAATTATAATTAAGATGGTTATTTTTTTGAAAACAAAAGAAAATTAAGATGGTTCTCTTCACTGTCCTACGCGGAGAGAACACTAAGGGGTCGTTCTGTGGCAGCATCAAAAAGCTATTTATACTAGTTTTTTGTTTAATTCCACCATGGTTAACAAATAAGGTAGTGCCAACTATACTTGTGTGGGTCCAATTAATTTAAATTATCCAACAAACAAGTGACAAGTGTCACATTAATTTTAAAAAAAAATAGGATGCTGGCCCCTAAAAGTAGAGAGAAAAAGAAAAGGAAAAGAGGAGAGAGAAATAGAAAATTAAAAGCATCAATATTTTATTCAAACAGTAAGATTAAAGAGAATCAATAGTACGTGGAATCAATAAATGGTCTTTCCTCTTATTTCAATTGTTATATTATATTATTGTAGCATTATCATATCATTTTCTTGTTCCATTACTTGTCCTTTTACTCTTTTCTTTTTTTTTTTCATTGTGTTAGGGTCTTTTCTCCTTCTGTCCCTAAGGAGATTTTGGGTGGTACCCATTCCTTCTCTCAACATCCTCTCCTCTCACCCTTTTGTCACCACAACCATAGATGCTCAAAGGTTCTAAAAGAATTAGGCTTTGTATGTTTGTCAATTGTTTTGGAGAGAAACTGATATCTATGAATCAGATTTCTACCACTTTTTTTTAGGAAGGACCAAAGGTATCTATAAGTAGATCTCTTGGATGGTGTGAGAGAAAATAACAAAATAATATTTTATAATAATTTTTTTGGATTTTTATCTTTTTTACTTTCTGACTATATCTTTTTTTCTTTTTTTTAAAAGACTATTTTTTTACTCAAATTTTTTAATTGATTAAAATTATTAACTTTTTTTTAGGCTCCGTTTGGTATGGTTGTTTGTGGTTGTTTTGGTCTGACAGTTTTGTGGTTGTTTTATATGTGACAGTATATTATTGGAGTAGAGCATAAGATCCACGTGGGACCCATGCAGGGACCACCACATTTATACCAATAAAAAGACATCACGGAACGATGCCTTATGAAATTTAGGACTAGAAAGTCATCTATTTACTTATGATGGTAGAGAGTATTATTTTATTATATCCTCATCAATCTTTCTCTATTTACCTATGGCTAAAATATAATTCCTTAACTTAGAACTTCTCACACATCTTCCATCGCATATTTTTATTTTGGTTGGAATCCATACGATTGTGGATGCCTACAGCTGTTTGAAAAAGTGTTGGTTGGAGAAATTTTCAACTCAATTTGCGGATCAGTGTAAGCTGATAGCTTGGTCTTGCTTGCCTTATATCAGTATTTGATTTCGATAGGGATTGTTGTTTGTTGCTTGTTTGGTGGCTGCTTGTTGGTTTATATCGTATCACCATTTTCGCCTTCCCCATTCCTTTGTCCAAATGACCAACTTCCCTCTTTGCCATAGACTGGTTGATTGTGAAATAAGACCACCAGTCTTTTTGGGGTAGGATTTGGTCACGGTTGCCTGTCTAATTGAGAGCAGGCATGCTCTGTGCTGTGATCTATAGCTATTATTTTGAGTCTCCGTTGTGAGATTGTGTTTATCTTTTGCACGAAGTGGCTGCCAGTCACAGGGCTCGCTTCGAACAAGGAGGGGCAGTATCCAGAATTATATCTCAGCGTTCTTCGCTTGAGTTGAAGCTTTTTCATCTCTCGACAATTCATTTGGTTCTCAAGAGGTTATCACTATGCAACGTGGTCCGATTTGAGTAACCTAGAAAATTGGGTACAGTTCTGAACCAACCATTCTTAAGACGGCTCTATAGAAGGCTGTCTGGTCTTCCAAGAGCCCTACAATTAGAAGGGAATCGAAACACAATCGCCACTTTTTTGCCTAGGTAAGTTCGAAGGACTCTGTGAGGTTTAAGGTGCTCTGGATGCGCTGAAGTCTGTGGCTGATAAGTATGGAAGTGGGTGAGTGTCGCTGGGCATTCTCTAGGGCTAGGTTTTCCTTACAGATTAAAAAGGCACTGGCCCAAGAGGGAACATATTAGAGGCTCATTTGTCGTCACACGCCTTCAATTTCTGTTGAAGGAATCTGAAAACTTTGGAGGAGAAAACTGGAATTGCGTGGCAGCGATTGAGATCAACACTTCCAGCTGGAGGTCAGATCCTAGTTTATTTCCAATGAGTCCATTCATGGCAGAGGGTTGGCGCTACAACAATGGGTTACTCATTTTTACGTAAACGGCACTGACTATATCTGTTGTTACTACTACAATAATCCAATGGTAGTGGTCAGGACAATGGTGCTTGCAAGGAGAACGGTGCATCGGTTAATGGGAATGCAAGCATTCCTGCCAAGTTTTTTTCTCCTTTCCAGAGGTAATCAGAAGCTCCTGGACACGCATAAGTTGCAGCAATGTTGGACTGGGCTTGGCTGATGACTTTGAACTTCAAACAGTCGTTAATAACAGTAAACTGATAAGCAGGCAACTGGAATTACTTTACATCTTCCACCTGCTATGGTCCAAGCAGGGGAAAGAAAAGATAAAAGATGCAGAACAATTTCTTGCTATTGCTGTGTGGATTTTGTCTTCATTGTAGCTACGCTGGGACCATAATTCTATAGTAGAACAAGTTTACTTTATCCATCATCCAATCTCAACAAGTATTGCAGATTGAAGCAACAGAAACCAATCTCTCTTTAATGTGTTCTAGCATCCCTACAATATATGAATCAAATCTTGTTATTTGACTGCATAAATAACGGCCTTTTTTCTTAGGGAGAAAAACCTATTTGGTCTCTTTCTCCATTTAATGTGATACTAACTTCATATTGATAATTTCTTCAATTCGATTTGATTTTTTCATTCAGGTTATTGGTGTAGTTCACCTTCCATCAGCTTCGAGTCTGTCATCTTGTTGTACTACTGCAAGGTGAAATGGTAATGCTCTTTACTTTCTGAATTTGTCCCACCTTCATAATATGTGGTTTCTTTTAAGGCTATGTTGCAAGGTTGCTAGTCAAAATGGTTTCATTTTTTTTTTGATAATTAGTCAAAATGGTTTCATAGTTCACAATATGATAGGATCAAACCATATTAGCTAAGTTACTCCACCGAAGTGGCCAATATCCTCTCATAGAGGTCAAAATACTTTCAATTCATCGATGTCCTCAATACAAAACCTCTACCCTCTATTTATACACTCCTACTTACCATAATACTTGTCCTACATTAATAACCAGTATCAGTCTTTAATTCCTAAAGATAATATCCCCCAAGTAACGGTAATTTACTACTCAGTCAACTAATAACTACTATGCAGTCAACTATCCCCTAAAGATAATATCCCCCTAACTAATGATAATAAATACACAACAACTAATGGTCAAGAGACCTCCTTAACTTCCTAATTTATTATGATAATAACTAACGGTCAATATACCTCTTTGACTTCCTAATTACTATCTACACAGTAATTAACAATTTAAGGCCCCTAGACTTCCTAAATAATAACTACATGGTCCTAACATCACTCCCTGCACATCTACCTTATCCTCAAGGTGGGAGGAAGTGAATTGTTGTTCAATTGCTGTGGAAGAAGGGTTGGGGTTTTTCTTTTCTCGACACAGTGATCCTTTTCTCTCTCTTCTTTCTCAAAATCGCCTGCAGATGCACGACAGACGTTCAGGTGCGATGGACATCTTCCGCCCTATTTTCTTCCGCTTTAATCTTTTCCTTTTTTCCTTCTCTTGATCGGTCTTGCTCTGGCTCCTTTTGTTAGTCTCCCCACTTCCGCTATATTTACATTGTTGGCGACAAAATACTTCTCCCTCTCAAAATCTCAATAATAATATTCTTCCCAGACTTCTGTTCTCGTCGTCTGCACTTTGCTTTAATTCCTTGAAGCGACAACATTTTTACAGAAATATACAACCTCTGCTTCTACTTTTCCATCTCGCCCTTCTTTACGCGACTCCTAGAATTATGGATTTGGTTTGATCTGGGAAAGAATCGAGTCGCTCCAAGCACTCCACCTAACCTTGGTAACTTCATCCTTCTTTTACATTTTTCTTCCTTTTTCTCTTCTCCTTCTTTTGATCAATCTTTCTCTGCTTCAACCGTTTTGCGGATTCCACCAACCTTACTTGACAAGGTTGATGGTGATGAGGTATTTTCTTTTGTCACAACGACCTTCCTTCCCCCCTCTCTTCTTGTCCTGTCTTCCTTCTTTTGCTCTCTTTCCACCTTCTCGCCGGTCTTCTTCTTGCCTTCGTTCTTGAGACCCTCACATGTCCCCAAGCGTTAGGGAATGTTTTCTCCTCCCATTCCTATTCACTGGTTTCTGCTCCCCTTTTTTCTTCTAAGGCTTCTAGTGGGACTCTCCCGACACGCTTCCCCACCGTCACAACTTCGGGTTCCTTTAAGGTGTTTGGAATTATCAGTGCAACCACCCTCGGTTCCTCTGTTTCCACCGCCATCGGATCTGAGTGAACGACTTCAAATCCGAATCTGCATGGTTTGGATTCAGTTGATTACTATTCATGTCCAAGAATGAGCCATGACCAACTTTTGCGAGCGTCTCTCCCAGCCTCATCTCCACACGCTTGAGAATTTCAATTATCAATGCCATATTTTTCATTTTTTTGAAATTTCCCACTACCCAAGAACTGGCTCTGATACCAATTGATAGGATCAAACCCTGTCTAGCTAAGTTACTCCACCAAAGTGACCAATATCCTCTCAAAGATGCCAAAATACTTTCAATTCATCGATGTCCTCAATACAAAACCCCTACCCTCTATTTATACACTCCTAATTACCATAATACTCAACCTACATTAATAACCAGTATCGCTAATTAATTCCTAAAGATAATATCCCCCAAGTGCAAGTAATTAATAGTACTCAGTCCACTAATAACTACTACGCAGTCACCTATCCCCTAAAGATAATATGCCCCCCCCCCCCCCCCCCACCACCTACCAACTAATTATAATAAATACACAACAACTAACAATCAAGAGACCTCCTTGACTTCCTAATTTATTATGATAATAACTAGCGGTCAAGATACCTCTTTGACTTCCTACACAGCTTGGTTTAAAAAAGCGCGTCTGAGGCGCGCCTGATGCGTTCTGGGTGCAAGGCGAAGGGGTTGTCGCCTCAGGTGTGGCAAGGCGAGCGCAAGTAGAGAGGCGGGCTGAGGCGTTGTGAGGTGGGCGAGGCGCTCTAAGGCGTCGCCTTATGCGTTGATGGAAAAAAAAAACCCAGAGGTGTGCGACTGAGCATGTCAGCCAGAGGAAGAAGACGACTCAAACTATACAAATCTGTCTTTTTTTTTTGTTATACTTCTAAACAAAACTATGTCGTTTTGATTAGTAGAAGTATAACAAAAAAACATCAGCCTTTTCTTCCCCACAACCTCTCCTTATCCTGTAATTTCTCCAATCCCCACCCCAACTGTCAGTCCCCACTCCCATTCCATTTCACTTTTCCCCCTTTTTTTCCAATCGATTCTCCCACCCCCATCGTCACGCACAGTCCCACACCACCATCCCAACTACTAGTCAACACAAATTGCTGGGTAAAGGTGACATTCTGTACAAAATGTGAGTTCATAACAATATATAAGTGATTCTACATAAACAGTCGCCTCAACTACGTGATGTGTTCGCCTCGACGCCTCACGCATCTCGCCTCGCCCCTGGACCCTCATCGCCTTGGAGCGCCTCACGCATTTTAAAACCAAGCTACACAGTAACTAACTATCAAAGGCCCCTAGACTTCCTAAATAATAAGTACATGGTCCTAACACCATATGCTTGGATAAAAGTTACATCAAATTAACTTTTAGTTATTCTTGTGTAATTAATAGGGAGAAGAAGATGACCAGAGTCTGAACTTCAGTTGGACAAGTGATGATGAGCTTGAAACTGGTGAACAACCTGTTGATTCAACCTTGTCCATGGTTAACAATTTTGAAGATCAAAAGTGTGATGTTGGAGAGGTAATGTAGTTTACTTTGCTTCTGGTTTGGCATGTCTACCATACGTTGCAAGTTAATTATACACTGTTGGAGTTGAAGATTAACCAAAATACTTATATTTATACTTAATTATTTGAGTTGATCGTATGGTGAAAGAGTTGAACAAGTCCGGTTTATTTTTCATTCATGCTTTCATTTTTGATATCAGAAAAATAGAAGCAAAGGCAATTTTCACATCCGCTACTTTAAGGGTTTACCCTAAAACAAGTCAGCACATTGTTTACTGTCACATTTCAGTCACTATTTTCCTTCTTTATGAGTGACTATGACTAAAACTGGCTCCTCACTCATCTACATTGAAGGCATGTTCTTCATCTGGCCCATCCAGCGCTTTGTTTCGTCAGTTTGTTGCCATGGGATTTTCTAGGGAGCTGATTCTAAAAGCAATGGAAGAAAATCGTAAGTTATTGTTTCTTATCGTAATGATGCATTAGTTTAATATTTAAGTTCTTAATTGTGCAATATTCTTTTTCATGACAAAATAACAGGTGAAGGAAATGAGAATTCCATACTAGAAGCTATTCTTTCATATCAGGTATGATCATTGTTTTGCTATATTCATGGTGCCGCCAACTCAGCTCAACTTGAGCATGACTCCGGATCAATCTTTTTATGAGCATGAGGAAAACATCATGGTTCCTATAGTTTACTCCTTATCTCTTCTAAAGCAAAGCTAACTGCCCAGTGGTACTATTATCTTTGTTTGTGTTTTAAGTAAGATCTTTTCTGTATTATTACAATGGGCAGGAAATGACTAGCAATGGATATCACGGTGGTGGAATTTGTAATGAGAAAGAAAAAGTGGTTGATACTAATCAGCAACAGGCGTCTGATTCTGATATATGGTCTTCTGACTACGAAGAAAATTTGGAAGAAAATTCTATGAATGAGTATTCTGATTCAGATGTCTGCATCAAGACTGAGGTATCCTTCATTTACCGTTTCCTCATTCACACTGTTGTTTGCATTTGTTTTGCATTCTTTTTTCAATGCTGAAACATAAGTCAACTTCATTCTAGTGACACACTTCAGTTTTTCTGCATAATAAGTTATAATTTAACATTTTAAGTTCTAAGAGCACAATCTTTTCGTTTGTCATTTAAACATGCCCATCTAATACATTGTATTATTACATGCTGACTTGAATTGTCATTTCAGGAAGGCCTTGAATCCTTACGTGAAATGAGTGAAAAATTGTTGGTTGAGGATATGAGATTTCCGAAGGAGGAAGCTCTGTTGGCAATAGAAAGATGTGGTAAGTCTAGCTTTTCAGGTGTTTCAGGTGCATAAGAAAATGTGAGACTTATAGCTAGTTTCTTTGTAAAACATATTATTAAGAGTAACTGCATGTCTATTTCATGTTTTTTGTGCTGTATATCAACTTGAGAGTACTTTATGATTTTCTAGGCCCAAATGCAACAATTGGTGACCTAGCTGACTTCATTATGGCTGCTCAATTGGCTGGAGAGGATAAGTGCTATAATGAAGAACGGCTTGCTCGTGAGGTTATTCCCTTTGCTTTTTCTTTCTTTCTTTCTTGTGTACTTGTTTATTTGATCGCAGAAACAATGTCAATCTATTTTGTATGTTTTTCTTCAGAATCCTTCTAAGACTTTCTATTGTTAATGTTAAGAATATTGAACACAAGAAGAGGAGGCTTATTGACACACTGGTCGAGAGAAAAAGGCTAAAGGGCCTAAATGATGAAAATGAGCCGATTCGCCTCCCTAAACCAATGGTTGGTTTTGGGGTTCCAACCGAGGCTTGTTTTTTCATTGATTCTAGACTGCTCCCAGAGGCAGCTGTTGGCTCTCCATACTTCTTTTATGAGAATGTGGCTCTTGCTCCAAAAGGTGTATGGGACACTATCTCCAGATTTCTTTATGATGTGGAACCAGAGTTCATGGACTCCAAGTTTTTCTGTGCAGCTGCAAGGAAAAGAGGATACATCCACAACCTTCCGATTAGCAACCGATTTCCCATCATACCTCTTCCTCACCGCACAATATGTAAGGCGTTGCCAATGACTGAGAAATGGTGGCCTAAGTGGGATAAACGGACCACCTTGAATTGCCTGCAGACTGCAATTGGGAGTGCTAAGCTTACAGAAAGGATTAGGAAGGCACTCGAGGACTGCAACGATAACCCACCTCCACATGTGCAGAAGTACGTTATTGAGCAGTGCAAAAAATGGAACCTCGTTTGGGTTGGAAGAAACAAGGTTGCCCCATTGGAACCAGATGAAGTGGAGATGCTCCTTGGGTTCCCTAAGTATCATACAAGGGGAGGTGGAATAAGCCGTACCGATCGATACAAATCACTGGGCAACTCCTTTCAGGTTAGCCTAACTTTCCCATGACTTAGCAAATACAAGGGATCATTCTGCTTATTGGTCTGTACTACTGGTAGTATATTGCAGTATGTCTCATATTCTTAGATTATTAATAAAAGCATTGCTGTTTGAGATTATAATTAAAAGGAATGTTATTATTAACTATCTGTTCAACCTGATGCGCTATTCTCTGTTGGCCCTTTCTTGTGATCTGATTTCATTTCCGGTGAATCTCACTGTTTATACTGTTTTATGAGTTAGCTCGAAAATATTAATGATTCACTGTTGAATAATGGCGTCATATTTTTTCTGAGGCCTATGCGCAATGTGATATGATTTTAGGAAGATCTTGCTAGTTAGACACTGTTGGATGAATTATTGGAAAGGCGATCCTGATATTCCTGTATAACACTGAGGAGATGTTATGTTGCTACTTCAGTTGACGAGTATCTGTTTAATGCTCCAGGTTGACACAGTGGGTTATCTCCTCTCTCCACTGAAAGAGCTATTCCCTAAAGGGTTGAATGTCCTTTCACTCTTTACAGGAATAGGTGGGGGTGAGGTTGCTCTACATAAGCTAGGCATTCCCCTTAAGAATGTGGTCTCAGTGGAGATCTCAGAGGTCAATCGCAACATTCTGACGAGCTGGTGGGAGCAAACAAACCAGAAAGGCAAATTGAAGCACTTTGTAGATGTTCGTGAACTAACGGCTGATTTGCTGCAGAAACTGATGAGCTCAATTGGTGGTTTTGACTTGGTCATCGGAGGAAGTCCATGCAATAATCTGGCCGGGAGCAATAGGGTCAGCAGAGACGGTCTTGAAGGGAAGGAATCCTCGCTCTTCTTTGAGTATGTCAGGATTTTAGATGTTGTCAGAAGTGCATCTAGGAACCAGCTATGATAGAAGTGAATGATGACATCACCTACTCTTTCAACTGATATGAAAGCCTAGGAGATTTTGGTGTTCATTCTACCCGTTGGTACATTGTTGTTGTCCATAGGCTGAAAACTCTTATCCTTTGAAGAAGGTAAAAGGTTTCTTGAAGTGCGACTGTTGGATGTCTCAATATGCGGGATAGCTGTTAGCTTTTTGGTTTACCTTTTATTAGGAACATATTAGAACATATATTCTTCTAGTGAATTGTCCTATGTTACCCTCTACTGTTCCGGCTGGTATTCTGGTAATGCATCTGGTTTCTAAGGCAGTCTAGAATTTGCAGGTTATCGAGTTTATTGACATATTTGATAGCATATTTGTGGTATAAATAAGTGGGTCCCGTGAGTCTTATGTACTACTCCAATAATATACTGTTACATACTATAAAACAACTGTAAAACAGTCAATCAAAATAACTGCAAAATAATCATACTGAATATGAGATGTTTGCTGAAATCTACATTGCAATGTGTATTGTCGTATGTAAATGGTCCTATTTCTAATTTATGTTTAGGAAATTTTCCGTTTTCAAAAATTTTTATTCCTAAATATTAAGAATTCTTAAATGTTTGAGAATAGGATTTCCAAAAAAAATAGGTAGGAAAGAACCATTTCAACTTATTTTCTTTTCTATTACTTATTCATTGTTATCACGTCTTCTTATTACATCACGTTCAAACTCTTTTGTAAATTTACAATCACCTTAAGGCAATTTTTAGACTAATTAGTATATATATCATATGTTATCAAACAAAAGAATTAGTCACCATAAAAAAGAAGTGAAAAAAAAAATTATTTGTACAACTAATAAACTTTTAAAAATATGGTATCATAAAATTACCAACAAAATATATTATATGTAATTTAATTTATATCAAAAAATAAAATCAATATAAAAATCATTTTTTAAAAAGTATTCAGATAAAAATAGTAGAAAAATGAGATAGTAATTATAATAGTTATTCAAGCTTTATTGATTATTCTAATTCTAGTAACCAAATAAGGGAATAACTATTCTATTTAGGGGATAATTATTCTATTCCCCGTTTATGTTATTCCAACAAATTGTTACCTTACTTAGATCATGAGTTTTGCATTAGTGGAGACCAAGCACGTTTGTTATGTATCTTTTTACCACTTCTATCCTTTAATCTACTTAGCAAAGCCGATAATCGATTAGTATGCAAAAAAATCTAATAACACCCCAACAAAATTATTCTTTATATTAACCTCCATCCAAAACTAATTCCTAAAATAACACTCTCGGGAAGAATCATCTTTTTAACGAGACGATTTCATCAATTACGGAACTTGAAATGGTCTTGTCAAGAGACAATTTCAATAAACCCGGCACCACATAAGCAGCTGACTCAGCGGGATGGAGGAGGGTTGAAATCATTTGTTCAAAAAACAATTTCAATAAATGACAAACGATTTCTCCTCTAATAAAGACCGCGCCTATTTTTTCTCTCCGCCCAGTCCATTACTTGCGAAGTCGTCTTTTCAAACCACGACGTCATTAAAAACAATGAAATCGTAGGTTGAACCGGCGATTTCACGGGTTCTAATAACCCGACGACTTCTTTCCTTTCCTTCTCCTTCCTCATTCTTCTCTTATATGTTGCCGCACACCAGAGATCACAGAGGTGATTTGCCACCGGACCACCATCGCCATTCGCCCGTTCTGCCGCCGCTAGAGGTCGCTGGAGCCGGCCGAAGCCGCCTGCCGCTAGAGTCGCTCCATCTGTCCATATTTGTGGTATCCCCTAACCTTAAAAAATGTAGTGATTGTTAGAAATTAGGTATTGTGTTAGGAAATTAGGGATTGAGTTTGAAAATTATAAAAAAACCAGTGCATTGTTATGTAGTGCTAAAATGTGTAATGATAATATTTAGTTTTTGGATTTATGAATATTATACATATTATTCAATATTATAAGTGTTACATAATTATATAGTATTTATTGATAATTTGTAGTGCTTTATAATATTATAGTGTGAATTGAGTAATTATACTGTTTTATAGTATCATAGTGTTAATTGATATTTGTATTGTTATATAATACTATAGTATTAATTTATTAATTGTATTGTTTTATAATATTATAGTATTAATTGATTACTTGTAGTGTTTTGCAACATTATAGTATTAATTGATTACTTGTAGTGTTTTATAATATTATAGTGTTAGCTTTATAATATTATAGTGTTATGATCCAATGGTGCTTTGAAATAGGTGGATATGTCTAATTTCATCCAGCTTCTGTGTCATGTTAATGACAAAATTGTGCATGGGGTTACAGAGCTGATTATGAGGGTGGAAAGAAGAAGCTCCTTTTAGTTAGTGATGACACCAATTATTTGTAGCTCATTGCTGAGATTGGTAGTCGTTTTGGTATCAACATGTGCACCCATGAAGTGAAAGTGTCACAGAGAATGGGTTACATAGTGAATGACGACTCTACAAAGTGGACAATGATACCCATTGAAGATGATGAGGATGTTCGAAATCCCATGTTCTACTGTCGGGGTGGAGGGCTACGAGATATTTTCTATGAATTGTACGTTGAAGTACATGAAAACCAACCACCCAAAACACTTCTTACCTTCTGATCTTATCAACACCAAGCCCCTTCAAGCTTCACACCACCCGAAAACCAAACCCCTTTGCCTTCTTCATATTCTCCACAACAAACACAAATCATCTCAAATATTTCTCACACACTCAATGCTCCTCCTCAAAATGAAAACTCTTTACATACCCAAAATTCTTCCACATACCCAATACCTGTTGAAGATCACCACCAACATGAACTTGGTGAAGAAGAGATGATGGGTCCATTTGATGATGATGGAAACTTGCATGAAGGCTTCAAGGAAGATGAGATGGAGGGGCTAGAGGTGGTTCATCTGATGATGATGATGATGATGATGATGATAATGATGATGATAATGATGGTGCTGGTGATGCCACACCGGTTGATGTGGCTAAGGCTGTGATCACTACCATCACCAGGGACGGCGATGCTTCTCTTGTCCATCCATACCCATTCTACAACGCCGGTGGTGGTAATGGTATTATGAGGTAGGAGGAGGAACAAGAATTGGAACTAGGAGACTGGAACTACAATGATGAATTTAATAAGGGTATGCTTTTTTGTACCAAAGATGCGCTGATACATGCAGTAAAAAGACACCATATTATTCATCATCGACCGTTTATGGTGAACCGGTCAAGTACAAAGTTATTGGATATCTATTGCCCAGCTGAAAATGAGTGTGGATGGAGATTGCATGCTACGATAACGAAGAAGCATTCTAGTTCTTTTATGATCACCGTTGCTGAAGGCCCGCACACTTGTCTGAACTTCATCTTGAGTCAAGATCATCCACAACTTGACTTGAGATTCATGGCTTGCATATTCACCAAGTATGTCAAAGAAAATCCTTACATCAAAGTTGTTGAGCTTTAGACAGTGATAGCTGACCAGTTCCAGTATTTTGTCAAAAGGAAAAAGGTTTGGGCGGCAAAGGTGAGAGCTATTGAGATGATTTACGGCAAGTGGGATGATTCGTACAGCATGCTACCTCACTTATTATGGTAATTCAGCACACAAACCGTGGCACAAAGGTTGAATTTGAGTGGCACGACACTGATCCTGGCTATGGTACATTCAAGAGGGTGTTCTAGGCGTTCGGACCATGCATTGATGTGTTCAGACATTGCAAGCCAGTGATATGCATTGACGGTACCTTCTTGTACGGGAAGTACAAGCATAAACTTCTTAGTGCATGTGTGGAGGGTGATTTTTTGGTCTGAGGGGGGCTATCTAAATATAGTTCTTGACTGAAAAGCCTAGATCCTAAAATGCCATTCTGTGGAGGGTGAAAACCCGTTATTCTGGCATCCCTCAAATACCTACTAAATCATCCGTCTTTCCCAAAAAGCTTATGGGGAATGCTAGTGAGCACTACACCCGCTCTCGATGGGCTCCACGCGGACTTATGCCCTAAGGGCAGAAATTGACTAGAGTCGCCACCTAGTTTGACCTAAAGAACTAGGAAAGGAGGAGAAAGGGGGGGTTCTAAGAACCGTTAGTTGACTCTGAGGTTGTTCCCTATGGATAGGACTTATCTGGTCGCGTCAGAGATTCTATTGTGGGTTCGTACTGGGTTACACCCCTTAGAAGTGACAACGACCACGACTTCGGATTGGTGCCCGAGGAAACCTCGGTCTCCAATTGTCGGGATTGCCTTCTTTCAAAACCTTTTTAGAGAGATTCATTTAAAAGCCAAGGATAGGATTGAGTGTGGGTTGAGGAATAGATGATTTAGAAGAGTTAAAGAATAGGCTGGTCTTGGAGTTGGTTTGGTTGAAGTATTGAGAGGTTTTGATTGTTTTGAGGGGGGGCTCGAGGTTGTTTTGGCTTTCATGGGGATTAAGAGGATGATGGGAGTTTTGAGGAGTAAAAGGGCATTTTGGTCATTTTTGGTGGAGTTAAGGGGTTTTTGGATCATTTGGTGGAGCTTAGGGGTATTTTGGTCATTTTGTGAAGTTGAGAGGTGTTCAGATTCTTTGGTGGAATTGAGGAGTTTTTCGTGTTTGTAAAGTTTGGATCTTAGCATGGTCACATTTTTGAGGTGTTTTAAGAAATCGAAAGTGTTGATGGAGTATGAAAGAGGATATTTGGTTTACAGGTGTTCGGGTTTTGAAGATGTTTCAGGTTTCTGATGACTGAGGTTGTTCGGGAGCATTTAAGAATAAAGGGTCATATGTTAGTAGGACTTGTAACTTCGAGTTTGCTTAGGAAAGGATTGAGGAGTGCTTATGGGTTAAAGCTGTAATGAAAGGATTGGATTGATTTGTTCAGAATTGTCTCTCTTAAATTTTAAAACCGAAAATCATTTTTGTTGTAAAGGAGCGGATAATCCCGAGGGATTACCCTATGTACCCCCTCGAACACGACACTTAATTAATAGTAAGTGCCGAGGCTCGAAAGATGGGGCAATGAATTTATGTCGAAAAATAGGATTCAGAGAGAAACACCATGAATGAGATGTTCTCAGTCGAACCCTAGTAACGTCTCTAACTCCCGGGTTTTTAAAACGTTTAAAAATCAAAACATTGAAATCGAGTGGAAGGGAGTTAGACGATTCTAAAATCCCGGCTGCAACTAGGAAGGTCGTTACTTCCCTAGCACCCCGCCTTGTAAAAATCTAGGTTGCAATTAGGGGAGGTTTGTCACCCTAATGCCCCGCCTAAAGAGATCCAGACTGCAACAAGGGAGATTACGACCCTAGTGCCCCGCCTCGGATTTTTTATTTTGGAAGAGAGACAAGTGATGTTCTAACCATGGAAGAAATGTTTTGAAGGGGTTAGACATTTCTAGCTCCCCGAAAATGGTTTATTTGAGTTAAAAACTGAGTTTGGAAAACTTTTGAAGCTGTTTGGAATTCTTTGTAAAGAAACACTGATTTTGAGAAATGTTTTAGGAGAAAACTTTCTGTATATGTGAGAAGAACTTTCTGCATTTGAGAAGAGTTTTCTGTGATGTGAGAAGAGTTTTTTCCTTTTAAAATTCCATAAAATGGTTTCTTAGAAAACTTGATGAAATTTGAATAAAGTAATTGTTTGAAATTTGAGAAAGAATTTTTTTAAGGTTAAAGCTGAAAACGAGAGACATTTTTGGACTTTTGAATGGGATTTATAAGTTGAGTCTGAATTGGATGAAATGAATCATGATTTGAGTTTGAATTGAATTGAGCTGAATGAATTAGGTTTGAGCGGATTGGGTCAAGGTTAGACCAAGTCAAAGTGGGATCGAGTCAAAGTTGGGTCAATGGTCAAACTCGGGCTGGTCAAAGTTCAGATTGGTCAAAGCTTGGGTCTTAGTCAAAGCTTGGTCAAGATCGACATTCGGTCAAGGTCAACATTTGGTCAAGGTCAACATTCAGTCAAGGTCAACATTCATTCAAGGTCAACACTCGGATTGGTCAAAGTTCGGATAATATTTCATGGGTGAGTTTCTTTTTGAGATTTGGAGAGGGTTTGATTTGGGTTGGACTTGAAGTGTTGGGCTAAAGGGTTGATTTGTGGACTTGGACCTATTTCGGACTCTTGGCCATGGGCTTTGAGTTTTGGGCCAGTCTTGGATTGGGCCGGGTTTTGAAATTGGGCCGAATCTAGTAATGGGCCGGGATGAGTATTGGGCCGGTCTTGTGGGCTTGGAGCCGACTTTGGGCTTGGGCTTATTGTGGGCCTGGGCCTGGGCTTATTGTTTGGCTTCGGGTTTGGGCCTTGTTGGGCTTCGGGTTTGGGCCTTGTTGGGCTTCAGATTTGGGCCTTGTTGGGCCGGTTTTGGGCTTGTTGGGCCAGTTTTGGGATTATTGGGCTGTACCTGGACTTTGGGCCGAAATTGGGCTTATTGGGCCGATTTTAGGCTTATTGGGCCGGTTTTGGGCTTATTGGGCCAAAATTGGGCTTATTGCCGGTTTTAGGCTTATTGGGCCGGTTTAGGTGATGGGCTGGGTCCAGATAATGGGCCGGGCTTGGATAATAGGCCGGGCTTTGGATAATGGGTCGGGCTTGGATAACGGGCCAAGTTCAGATAACGGGCCAGGTTTAAGAAGTGGTGGTCTTGATGGAATTGGGCCCCAATTTGGAGATTGGGCTTTGAAAGTGGATTTCTAAAAATGGGCTGATAAATAAAAAAAACTTGAAACTATTAGGGGCTAGTGGGCTTAAGTCATGTCTGAATAAAATTAACTGGATTTACAAATGGATTGGATTTTTGTTGATTGTACATTTTATTCTGAAATTAGGGGATGATTTGGAAAGTTTTAAGGAAAGCGGGTATTCCTCAAATGGACCGTGTCTAGGACCCGTATGCATTGAGGATACCCAAACCTAGAGCTTTTCTAAAATGGGCCTCAAAGGTCCACAAAGAGGGCAACCTAATGGGCTTTCTAGGGCTTTAGTCCAGCTCAGTTTGGGTTAGTCTTGAATGGGGTTGAATTGCTTCTTTTTTAACAAGCCCCATCTAGCAATTTGCATGAAAGTAATGGTAAATGAATCTAAATAACAGAGGTAAATAAGCAACCCAATCGAACAAAAATAAACAAATGATGCTATTAGGATTTAAACAAGGTATAAACAGATGATATTTACAGAGAGCTAAAGAGGTTACAACGCTCAACTAGGAATAGCCGTGCCTGAAAAGCAAAGAATGATTAGAACCTAAAGTTGCTAATACTAAAAAAACAGTTCGATTCCTTTCTATTTCTTGCCGTTAAGAAACAAATTAAGACTTCGACCTAAATGAAAGGTAGAAAGGGACTAAAACCCAAAACTAACTGGTGCCTTCACTAATCGAACCTAAATAGAGGTGCTAGTTCATTTTGTTATTTCATTCTTTTTTCTTCCTCTTTTTTTTATAACCCATGATGAAAGTTGAATCAAATTAAAAAGTAAAATGAAATGTAGCGACGCTGATGATTCCCTAAACAGGCAATGCGTGAAATTTGGTTTACAAGATGACATGCTATCTTAAAATTCTACTGGGGAAGTTCCAATTCATTTGCTTGCCTAAAATACTTTAATTGTCTTTCCCTTAACCGACTACACTAGCACTAATTTCTAGATTAATCTAATGATATTATCAGTTTCTGAACAGATTAGCAAACCCGATTAGAATAACCTTTCCCTTAAATGATTTCAGATGACCGACTTAGCTAAATGAGATAATACTACACTGCCAGAAACGAATCAAACTTGCAGATGAACTAAATCATCTAGACAATGCATACAGATACACACGACAAAACCATCATCCGAAACAAATAAGTACATGTTACAATCACAGAAGCATTCCACACATGGACACCGAGATATACTACAGATAAAATAGTTATTATCAGATTTGGGTTGGAACTGGGTACCGCAAGAAGAACAAGAGGGAGTTTTCTTCTGCAAGACAACATAAACATCAACAAAGAGATACGGGATGAGTTAGTTTAGGATGATGGATAAACAAACATAGTGAAAAGAAATGGATTAAATCTGTAAATGCCAAGTTCAGGGAGGAGAACACTGGAGATATGAGGTGGCCGTGTCATGTTAGACTGCAGTCTCCTCGAACTGAGCCCTTAAGTGGAACAAGTGAGTCCTCCATGAACAAAGTACGCACATAAAATCAAATTTGCAGCAGTATTCACAGGTGAAGCATTCGAACGGATATCAAAGCAAAACTTTGGCTCATCTGGGCCATAGAAGTGTACAAAGTAATACAGGAACAGACAGGTAGCTTGGCTCTGATGAGTTATCCTTAGCCAACAAGGAGGGCTAACATAAATAAAATTAACAGTATACAGAAAGGCTATAAAACGGATGTACAAACCCGAGGGTAGTGTTGGCGAAACAGATGGAATTCGAAAGGGACTTTCCCTTTGTTTTCAATTCGCACCATGTCCATAGACTACAATGTCTAAAACAGGTTGGGCAATTGTGAGAGGATATGTATAGATACAGACATACGAGAAAGCTGCTTAGCAGAAAACACAGAGAAAGTAAAGAAAATATAAGATGAGAGCAAAATTGTTATCATACAAAGATGGCAAAGAGACAGATCCGTCGAGGTAAAAAAAACGAAGGAGAGATTATGGTTTATGGTCGGGATGGCTACCAAAAACCACATCCACTTCATTTAGTCAATCGTGTGCGGAAAAGGAAGAGAGGGACGAAGAAAAACATGAATATGGACATGAACAAGACAATCTACTCCCTGAACCAGAGACCCACGAAATCAACATTCGGAGCCCTGGTTCCGGATTTGTATCGAAATACAGAAGATTGGAAATCAAAATGCTCCTTCTTCGGAAACAAATTTCCGACAGAACCAGTATTCACCGAACACCATCATCGGTTTGGTTTATCTGGCAAAATTGGATGAATGATAAAAAAACGGAAGCGTTTGAAAAGAGAAATAAGGGGGCGAGAGCTCAAAAGCACCATTCAAAACTGAGAAACCCACTTACACTGTCATTGTTGAAGCCAAAAAATATAAATGGATTAGGGTTTTAGGCGTAAGTTTGCAGTCTCGGGTGAGCGGGGCGTTGAAGGCGGTGAGATATTTGAAATGGTTTTCGGATGGTAGACATCAAGAAAGTGATGGATCAAGGTGGAGGGAGAAGAAGGCGTAGGGGTGGCGATGAATTTCAGGCAAGGAAAAGGTGTCGATGACGGTAGTTTTTTGATGGATGAAGGATGTCGGGGTGAGGAGAATTTTCTGAAGTTTTGGAGCTCTCTGGTTTTTGTTTCTTGGTTCGAGCTCGAGGAGAAGAAGGAACAACAGTGGAGAGGTTTTTCTCTTCCTTCCCAACGAGAAATCAATTGGTGGCCGGTCAGAGTCCCCCCGAAGGATGAAGGCGTGATGGGCTTATTAATGGAGTTCGCCATCTTCAAAAAACTGAGGAACTGTCGAGAGCAGTTTGGGGGAGGGGGCAATCGGCTCTTTCAAGAATAATCCCCACACTGTCGTGTTTTTTTTCTTCTGTAAATTGGCTTACCGAGACGAGAGTGGACCGACACAAACATCAGAAAAGAAGAGGAATAAAAAAAGTTCTGCCCATGCGTGTAAATAAAAATGAGTTCTGCTACTACTGGGATTCAAACTCGGTATTCCCCACACCCCTCCTGTGCACTTAACCGATTGAGCTGTAGCAAATTTCAGTAGATAGTAGCGGAGAAACAAAATAAAAGTCAGGTCGCGTGCTGAAATAATAAAGAAAACACCTCCAGCCTACGCCAGGAATCGAACCCAGGATCTACGGGTTGCATGATAGGTACCTTAACCAATTACGCCAGGTCAAATTTCAGTATGTTCATGAGAGAAATAATATAAGAGCTCTAAATTTGACTGGATAACTTTGTTTTTCAAGAGCTACAAATCCAAAAGAAAGTATATGCAATAAAAAGAGATGATTAATCTAATGCATGAAATTATGGAATGCAATTAAAAATAAGACCCAAAATGTAATGAGATATAAAATAAAAGGAAAGTGTAAGTACATGAAATAATAAAAATTAATGCGCGTAATGAAGATAAAACACTTAAAATAAATGGAAAATAATAGTAATAAAAGGACACACGAAATAATAAAAATAGAGACGATAAAACAGAGAAAGCCAAAAGAAAGTAACAAATAATAATAAAAGTATGAATCGGTCGAGTACATAAAATAATACAAGGTAATAACAAAACCTCGAAATATTTCAAAACAACAGCAATAAAATAAGTATACAAAATGAAGCCATTTTTAAAAACAGATTACAATAAAATAAATAATTAAAAATAAATAAATAATAAAAAAAAAGGGCTCGTGCTCCTTTTCCATAGGAAGGTGGGATCTTAAACATCGGAGAAAAAGAAATTCCTTTAGTTGGAAACGGGGACAACCGCCTTGTTCCTAGAAGCATGTTTATTTTTGTATTTTGGTTTTAATACAAAATGGGTGAGAATTTTTGGTGTCTACAGATGGCTCCCCTTGATTCAATTCTGCAATAGAAGGCTTGCAGAATTGATTCAAGGTTGACAGAGCGCCAAAAATTCTCACTAGGGTTTTTACGGGGTATACCCAGATGCGATCATGGATAGCACGCCGTCTGAATGCGACGGAGAGTAACACGATAACTGAGTGCACGAGGACTTAGGAGTGCCTCAACTGGACCTCTTGATATCCCGTCCTAGGGCTTATGATGGGCCTCGAATGCGATTGAAAGTACGAGGACTTAGGAGTGCCTCAACCAGACCTCTTGATATCTAGCTATAGGACTTATGCCGAGCCTATAATACCAACAACCCGGTTCGGTCTGCGGCGCACGAGGGCTTAGGAGTGCCTCAACTGAACCTCTTGATATCCAGTCCTAGGGCTTATGACGGGCCTAAAATGCGATTGAAAGTACGAGGACTTAGGAGTGCCTCAACTAGACCTCTTGATATCTAGCTATAGGACTTATGCCGAGCCTATAATACCAACAACCCGATTTGATTTAAGGTGCACGAGGGCTTAGGAGTGCCTCAACTGGACCTCTTGATATCCAGTTCTAGGGCTTATGATGAGCCTAGAATGCGATTGAAAGTACGAGGACTTAGGAGTGCCTCAACTAGACCTCTTGATATCTAGCTATAGAACTTATGCCGAACCTATAATACCAACAACCCGATTTGATTTAAGGTGCACGAGGGCTTAGGAGTGCCTCAACTGGACCTCTTGATATCCAGTCCTAGGGCTTATGATGAGCCTAGAATGCGATTGAAAGTATGAGGACTTAGGAGTGCCTCAACTAGACCTCTTGATATCTAGCTATAGGACTTATGCCGAGCCTATAATACCAACAACCCGATTTGATTTAAGGTGCACGAGGGCTTAGGAGTGCCTCAACTGGACCTCTTGATATCCAGTCCTAG
This sequence comes from Limonium bicolor, assembly GCA_023374045.1. Classification (NCBI taxonomy): domain Eukaryota; kingdom Viridiplantae; phylum Streptophyta; class Magnoliopsida; order Caryophyllales; family Plumbaginaceae; genus Limonium; species Limonium bicolor. The sequence goes on along the minus strand of CM041780.1, from coordinate 203,880,576 downwards.
GGCTTATGATGGGCCTAGAATGCGATTGAAAGTACGAGGACTTAGGAGTGCCTCAACTAGACCTCTTGATATCTAGCTATAGGACTTATGCTGAGCCTATAATACCTACAACCCGATTTGATTTAAGGTGCACGAGGGCTTAGGAGTGCCTCAACTGGACCTCTTGATATCCAGTTCTGGGCTTATGATGAGCCTAGAATGCGATTGAAAGTACGAGGACTTAGGAGTGCCTCAACTAGACCTCTTGATATCTAGCTATAGAACTTATGCCGAACCTATAATACCAACAACCCGATTTGATTTAAGGTGCACGAGGGCTTAGGAGTGCCTCAACTGGACCTCTTGATATCCAGTCCTAGGGCTTATGATGAGCCTAGAATGCGATTGAAAGTATGAGGACTTAGGAGTGCCTCAACTAGACCTCTTGATATCTAGCTATAGGACTTATGCCGAGCCTATAATACCAACAACCCGATTTGATTTAAGGTGCACGAGGGCTTAGGAGTGCCTCAACTGGACCTCTTGATATCCAGTCCTAGGGCTTATGACGGGCCTAGAATGCGATTGAAAGTACGAGGACTTAGGAGTGCCTCAACTAGACCTCTTGATATCTAGTTATAGGACTTATGATGAGCCTATAATACTTCGATGGAGTTGTACGAAACTCGCTGCGGTGAAAGGTTGATCTGAAGTCGAATTTAGCTGCATGTTGATTCGGGGTCGGACGCTCTCTGATGGGTCCTTCGATCCTCAACGAAGGATTTGAGATTGGAAATTTTCTCTGGTGTTGTCTCCCTTGACTACATGAGTATTCGGGATGATGGGATCGGGTGATTCCGATATATACGGTCGAATGGTTTGACATAGCTTTTGGGGACCGTAGTGGTCAAGTGCGATTTTCGTGATATTGGAGAGGGTTTTAGCCGATGACTCTGGTAGTTTGACGACGGCCCTGGAGTTGCGCTAGGATGGCTCCGGTATGGCTCTGAGATGGCTCCGGTATGGCCCTGAGATGGCTCCGATATCGCCTTGAGATGGCTCCGGTATGACCCTGAGATGGCTCCGGTATAGCCCTGAGATGGCTCCGGTATTGCCCTGAGATGGCTCCGGTATCGCCCTGAGATGATCCTCTTGGTTGAGGCGAATTCCTTCATAAGGTGACAGCAATGACCTTGCGGTTCAAGGGGTGGCTGGTTTTTATTTGGGGCGGGGTCGCACCCTGAGAGGGTTGCCTACGTACTCAACTCCCAGTTGAGATCAGACCTTACGTAGTTCATGAATTTTGGTGAATGAGGAGTTTGGTGGTGAGGAGGAATGTCTTGCGGGGCATCTCTTTGAACGGTGCCCGAAGACTTTTAGCCCTTTGCTTTGATGACTGCGTAGTTTTTCACATTACTCAGAGGATGACTGTCGTGTCGGTCGATGAAGGAGACAGGCACTATTCCGTGGCTTCCCCTACAAAGGGGTGAGTATACTCATCTTTCTCTTTCCATATTGTAGGATATTATGTCTGAATTGATGGATGCAAATCTATTCTACATGCATTTTTTTGGAATTGGATATGATTGAATGCAAAGGAAATGTCGTGTCAAGGTGAGCTCAACCAAGGATTCTAGTTAAGCCAGATCAGTCACCTTTAAGCCACTTCTTTCTTGAAAAATACTCCCGAAAGAGGTCTCTCGGGATGTATCTTTCCGTTTCCTTTCTTAAGGTCGGTTAGGCTTTCTTTAATCGGGGTGATGAACACTCGTTTTTTCTCTACCTTCCGGATTTCTTTGACACTCGTTCGTGCACGATTGTATTGACAAAATCGGACGCGTCGTGGCCTTTCATGTTTCAAATTTGGTACTTTTCGAATCAAGAAAATACCATCTCTAAGTCGGAGGCCTTTCAATGGGTTATAACGGGGCTGCAGGGCATGTCACATGGGACTGGAGGATTTGTTTGAGGATTGTGGAGCTTTTGTGCAACGGAGGATATGCTTCACCTTTGCTACGGGTGAGGTGATTTTATACTCCTTTCGCATTTGTGCGGATCATTATGTGTTCTCATTTTGATTTGCTACTTTCTTTGAGCAGTTTATTTGCATTTCTTTGTGTTTGGCATTCTCGTTCTTGTCTATTCCTCAAGTGGGGATGTTTTACGCAATGTGGGGCTTTCATTTCCTCTCTTTACTCTTTAGAGTATTTTGTGTTTCGTTTTTCTCATCTTCATCCTCTTTGGGCATCTCTTTTAAGCTTTCTCCCGTGCTTTAAATGGTGGGGGGAAGGAACCATGGCTCCGGCTCTTTTCATCCTCTTTTGCAAGGGTGAATTATTGTGAGATGTGGACTGATATATCGTGGAGCTATTTTGGAAAAAGGTTTTCAACGAAAGGCTCAGCGGGGTTCACTAAGGGATCATTTTCAGGGTCGATAAGGCTTTTTGGCCTTGTGGAGGTTTTCTTCGATCCTAGGTGCCTCGTCATCCCTATTGACAGATATTTGTTTCCTCTACTATTCCCTAATTTTGACATGAATGGTAACACGTTTTTCTCATCAATATTTGGTTCTGTGATGGAGGATCCTCACATGGTGCTTCGAAATCTAAATGTGTCAAGCGCTCTGGGTTTTGCACGCTCTGTGTTTCTCTCATGCACTCGACTCTCACGGGAGGTTGGAGATCCTTTCAAGACCTCTTCGAGAAAAATGATACAAGAGTTCGGCGGCCTTTGATGACTTATGTGACTTTCTAGAATTAAAGATCAAAACACACCTCGAGACTGGGGATATGCAAATGCAAATACAATTAAACTAAACCTAATGTAGATGGTAATGATAACTTTTGTGTGGATGTTTTTTTTTGTGGATGCATTTTTTCATATGGATGCATTTTTGGATTTTTTTAAATGGATGCATTTTTTTTATTTTTAAATAGATGCATTTTTTTTGGATTTTTAAATGGATGCATTTTTTTTTTGGATTTTTGTGACGGTTCAGACATAATATTGTTTCAACCGATCGAGATTGACAAGACTTTGAAATTCTTCTCCGTCTAAATTTGTCAGCAATACCGCACCGTGAGGGGTTATCTCTTTGACTAGATAGGGGCCCACCCAGTTCGGTCTGAATTTCCCTCGCGGGTCCGGCAAATCCTTTCTTAACTCTTTTAGGATGAGATCACCCACTTGGATGTTTCGTTCTTTGACCCTTTTGTTGAACGCTCTAGCCATTCTCTTCTGGTAACCCTGGATGTGATATAATGCCTGTAGGCTCTTTTCATCAAGAAGAGCTAAACTGTCATAGCGTTGTTGCAACCAGTCACTTTCAGCGATTTTCAGTTCATTAGCGACTCGAAGAGTTGGAATTTCGAGCTCAATTGGCAAGACACATTCTGACCCATACACCAAGGAATACGGGGTGGCTCCGGTTGCAGTTCTGACAGTAGTTCGGTAACCCCAAAGAGCGTAGTGCAACTTTTCTGGCCAATATCTGTATGTTTCAACCATCTTTGAGAGTGCACTCTTTACAGCTTTGTTGGCGGCTTCGACTGCTCCGTTAGTCTGAGGCCTGTACGGGGATGATCTATGGTAACGGATGTTGTACTTTTCCATGACCCGGATAGTGTCTCCGTCGAATTGAGGGCCGTTGTCTGATACGAATTCTGAGGGAACCCCGTATCGGCATATGATGTCTCTTTCGATAAACTGGGCAACTTGTCTTGATCCGATATTCACAAACGACCGAGCTTCGACCCATTTACTGAAATAATCTATTGCCACAAGGATGTAGCGATGCCCATTTGAAGCTTTAGGGTGGATTTTACCGATGATGTCGATTCCCCATATAGAGAACGGCCAAGGAGCTGCCATGGCTGTTAGGGGTAGGGGGTGTTGCGAGTTAGCATGCGTCTGACATTTGGTGCACTTTTTCACAAATACGTGACAGTCGGCTTCCATTGTTGTCCATAATACCCTAGTCTGAGGATTTTCCGGGATAGGGAATGTCCTCCAGCATGGGTCCCACATACTCCCTCGTGGACATCCTCGATGATCTTATCAGCCTCTTTTTGGGTCACACATAAGTATTGGACTCCACTCGGCATTCTCTTGTAGATCCTGGTTCCGCAGATCACATACTAATTCGACATTCTTCTCAGCGCAATACCGTCCTGCTTAGTGGCTTCTGGCGGGTACTCTCCTTTTCTAAGGAAATTCTCAATATCCACGAACATTCATCTTCTGTTTCCTCCGCTTCGATGGCTCCAATTTCGAACGAGGGTACATTAGTCATGGTTATCCACAAAGGGAAGTACAATGAGCCGGTCGGTACTTGGACTACTGAAGCCAAGGATGCCAAGGAGTCGGCGAAGATATTCTGGCTACGGTTCACATGCTTGAAAGTCACGTTTCGAAAGCAGGTGACTAGGTATGAAAGGTAGTCATGGTAGGGGATCAACCGTTCTTCTCTGATTTCCCAAGTCTGGTTGACTTGTGAAATGACGAGATTAGAGTCACCGAAGACTTCTAACTCCTCCACTTGCAATTCTAACACCATTTCAAGTCCCATAATGCAGGCCTCGTATTCTGCCATGTTATTAGTGACCGGGTAATTGATTTTTACCGTAGCTGGAAGCAGATCTCCTTCAGGGTGGATCAATAAGATCCCGGCCCCTTTACCTTTATGGTTGACAGCACCATCAAAGTACAACCTCCAACAGGTTTTCCGTAATGTCATGATTTGCTCGTCCGGGAATTCGTCGTTTCCGAAGAACTCGGATGCTACGGGGCATTCCGCTAGGTGTTCGGCTATAGCACCCCCTTTGATTGATTTCTGAATTTTGAAAGTGATATCGAATTCAGACAACAATAGGGACCATCTGGATAAGCGACCGTCAAGAATTGACTTTCTAGAAGGTACTTTATAGGGTCCATGCGTGCAATCAGATGAACCTCTTGCCCTAACAAGTAGTGTCTTTGTTTCTTCGTAGCCCAGACCAAAGCAGCGTAAAATTTGTGGATGTCGGAGTATCGCGTTTCCGTATCAACCCATTTTTTACTGATATGGTAGATCGACTTTTCGCGCAGTGGGGATCCCTGTTCTTGGGTCAGCATGGCGCCCATTGACGTTTCTCGGGCAGTGAGGTAAAGGATCATTGGCTTACCCTCCTGGGGCGGTACCAAGACTGGCGGGTTCTGTAGATAGGTTTTTATCTTTTCAAATGCTTCTTGACATTGTTCATTCCAGACTTTAGACGTGTCTTTTTTCAACAAACGAAAAATAGGCTCACAGGTCTCGGTTAGCTGTATGATGAATCTTCTGATATACTGAACTCTGCCTAGGAAACCCCTAATTTCTTTTTCGGTCTTTGGAGGAGACACTTCTTGAATGGCTTTTATCTTATCGGGGTCTACCTCAATCCCTCGGGTCGTAATCATGAATCCTAGAAGTTTTCCCCCGGTTACCCCGAATGTGCATTTTTCCGGGTTGAGCTTCATCTGATATTTTCGCATACGGTCGAAGAACTTTCTCAGGTTTGTCAAGTGGTCCTCTCGTTGGGCAGCTTTGACGATCATGTCGTCTAAGTATACCTCCACTTCCTTGTGGATCATATCATGTAATAGTGTAGTGGCGGCCCTTTGACACGTGGCTCCGACATTTTTCTGACCAAAGGGCATGTTTACATAACAAAAGGTTCCCCACTGTGTAATAAAAGACGTCTTTTCTTGGTCTTCTACAGCCATTCGGATTTGCTTGTAACCTGAAAAACCATCCATGAATGACAGTAGTGCATGTTGGGCAGTGTTATCAACAAGGATATCAATGTGGGGTAAGGGAAAGCTGTCTTTGGGGCTGGCCTCGTTTAAGTCCTGAAAATCGATGCACACTCGCACCTTTCCATTTTTCTTTGGGACGGCTACGATATTGGCTAACCAGTCGGGGTAGTTGACAACCCGGATAAAGCCGACACATAGCAATTTCTCAACTTCCTCTTCCACTTTCAGTTGGTGCTCAGGTTTCATTCTTCGCAAACGTTGTTTCTTAGGTTTGGCATTGGGATACAACGGTATTCGGTGTTGGACAATGTCAGGGTTGATCCCAGGCATGTCTGCGTAACTCCAAGCAAAGACGTCGACATATTCAATTAGTAGAGAAGTCAGGTCCCGTTTTTCTGTTTCACTCAGACCCAAGCCAACTTGCAAAGTTTTGGGGTTATCAGGTGTTCCGATATTTATTGCTACAGTATCCTCTACAATTTGGGTGTGAGTGGAATATTGTTCTGTGGGAGGCATATTCTCCTCATCATATTCCTCCTCTTCGGCCTCAAGAATTTGTAATAAATCAAACGTTTGAGAAGACATAATGGGCGAATAATCTGAACAAACTAAATTTCCATTAATATCCGATGAGCTTGGGAGCTCTGAGATTGTCAGAAAATTGCCACCATTTTTACAAGTGAAAATAAATGGTGGCGATCCTTCCCCTAGTCCGATTCTATTTGCATTGCCGATGTTCTCATTACACTGATAACTGCATTCATCACTAGTAACACTGCCATCACTACTGCTACTATCATCGTCACTACCAACTAGACTAACTACGTAAGGCTCCTGGGAAATCAGCTCCTCTCTCTCATGATAGACGACAAGACACGCTCCATGGCCATCTACTGAGGGTGCGGGGTCCTTGATGACTGGTTTGATCGTGACATTGCTCTCCGCTGCATCCTCTGGCATTCCTTGGTCGCATCCCTTGTCGTCATGGTCTTCAGGGCATGAGTTGAGGGAGGATAAAGTGGTCCACCAGTTCCCCCACTCCATTGTCTCCTGATCCTCCTGGGCCCGAGCTACTCTCTGCTTATCACAACTCACAGATACATGAGGTTCAAGGTTAACCGATAAGAAAGAATCTGTGGGAATTCTTACATGTGAATCTATCAACATCATACCTGGCGTTTCCGTAAATCCCAACCCGGCTCCTCGTCCTCCAATATGTGTTGTTAGTGGCTCCACCATGCCCTGTAGCTCCCTGCCTAATCCATTCCCCTGTTTGTAGCCCATCCGAGACATCATGTGCTGCGATGCGGGGCTATAGACACTAGGGTCGAAGTAGAGAGGAGTGATGGAAGAAGTTTGACTTACCTGTGAATGTGGCTTCGCCACTGTGAAGCCCCTGAGCGTCAACCCTTGACCTTCCGGTGTATTGATCTCAAATAGTGGGGACTCAGCTCTGGCCTCTCCCAAAACCTCCACAATTCGTCCCCCGTGTTTGAATTTTAGCTTCTGATGGACGACTGAGGGGACTCCTTTAATCTGATTGATGAATTCCCGTCCCAGCAGAAGGTTGAAGGTGGAGGATATGTCTATGACCATCGCTTCGATGGCCAGGGAGACATCCTCAATCACGATTGGCAGGGAGATGGTTCCTAAAACCTTCCTATGGCTGTTGTCATAGGCACTCAACGTCATGTCTACTGGCTTGAAATCGTTGAGTCCCATATGACGGGCTACTCGGAGCGGACAAACATTCACTTCAGCCCCATCATCAATCAAAGTCTTGGGGACCTGGAATCCTCTGGCCTTCACAGTTATGTAGAGGGCCTTTCCCGCCTGACGAGGGATCTCGTCGTCGGTGAACGTTATGGAGAGATCAGGAGTCCGGGATAGGTGAGCTACGATGTTTTCAACTGATGTCGGCCGCTTCTTGTCCATTCCTAAATGCTGAGCTACTGCATCTTTGTGCTCTTCTGAAATTGTCAGCAGGGACCAGATTGTGATAGGTATGCTGGTAGTCTTCAGCTTTTTCATCAATTCTTCTTCTCCCACCAACTTGTTCTCTGACTCATTCAGAGTAAGGTCATGGACTTTATGTTGCAGTGTTTCTGGCTCCTCTACGAGCTCAGTGGGTTTGAAATGCCTTCCTGAACGGGTCAAGTGATTGATTTTTTCTAAGTCATCATCTTGTTTTTCCTCATCTACTATCAGGAATGGCACTTTTACCGGGGTTATAGCCGGTGGACTTTCATCTTCGTCGGTGATCAGGATGACATTGCACTCAGAGATTCTCCTTCCTCACCTTTCGGCAATCTTCTGCCGGCACCATGCCTCCACAACCTCCAATGCTTTCATAGTGTTATAGAGCTCTCGTGCTTCGAGATTCAATCCCACGAGTAACTCAAGGTTCTTTTCCATATGTCATCCTACGATCAGTAGAGTGATTATAGACACCCTTCCTTGTCCTACCAGACGCTCAACTGTGGTTCGAATTTCATGCGTCATGGCTAGATATTCATGCATCTGCAGTTGAATATCATGCTGAATTTCTGGATGACGAACTTAGAAGGCGTCTAGCTCCGGGGATAGCACGATCGGAGGGGGTTGCTCTGGTTGTCTGACTCAGAAGAGTTCTCGATGACATTGATACTTATGATTCTGCTAATGTCTGACTCTTCTTCACCTTCTCCCGTCAGACTCAACATATTCACATGTCTGGCGATAGAGTTGTTCTGAGTGTTTGGATTAGTTTTCGGGAATTCCACCTCTCCAGCATCTATCAGGTCTTGGATAGCGTGGCGCAAGGCTCTACAATTATCTGTACTGTGTCCCTTGATCTCAGCTTTTCATAGGCTTTGTCCATGGGCATTCCCAAGCTGGTGTAATTCCTTCTGGGTTGAGCTTGGTAGCTGTTTGGTGGTGGGGCTGCAGAATAATCTGGTTTTAGCCCGCTGACCTGGGCCTGGTAAACTGGAGGTTGAGATTGATTGTTCGGAGGAGTAGGGACAAACTTGCTGCTTGTGTCTGTCTTAGGCTGCTTGTTTTGATAGTTTGACTGTCGGGGAAACGATCCTTGGAAACCGGGACCTTTCAACTTTCCTGCCAATGCTAGTTCTTCTGCGGCCGTGGCAACTGCTTTCAGATGCTTGAAATCACAAATCCCTAAGGATTTGAGGTGATCTGAGTAGGGATTTTCTAGGCAGTCGATGATGATCCTTATTTGTTCATCTTCACTGGGGCGGTCTAACATCTGGCCCGCCTTCTCTCTCCACCTAGTAATGAATTCCATCACTGTCTCATGATTTCTTGGTCTCATAGTCTCCAAGTCTCTCCGGGTGACCCCTAAGTGAGTGTTGTAGCTATACTGCTCCACGAAAGCTTGGTAGACTTCTTCTAGCTTTTTGCCTGAGAAGTCCAACCTTGACACCCAAGTTTGGGCAGACCCTTCGAGATAGCTGGGGAAGCAGATTATCTTCATTTCATCATCTAGCCCATGCATAGTCATAACCCGGTCAAACTGGGCAAGATGGTGCTTAGGGTCCCCTTTCCCGGAGTATTTAGAGATTTCCGGCAGTTTCAGATTCTCGGGCAGCTTGGAGTTTGGCTTCAGTTGGAAATGACGGAAACCCAGCATCTTGGCTCGCTCTCCGAGCTGCATATCTGCAAGTAATTCTTCCTTTAGGGATTTCTTCATTTGACTGAAGTCAATTGGAAGGTGCTCAGCAGGTGGGGCTTGATTGTAGCCATGAATTAGATGGTTGGACGGGTGGGGTAGCAGTTGAGTATGGGGAATTGCTTCCTCAAAACGGACAACGTGTCCGGGGGTGGTGTACTGGTATGGATTAAGCTGAATGGGGTCTAGGTGTGGTAATTTGGGATGAATGGGCTCAGATTGCTTGACTTGATATAGGTTGGCCGTTTGGGCAGTGACTTCAACAAGCTGGAATGGTGGTAATTTCGGAAAAGTGGTTGGCTTGGTTGTGGTTGTGGTCAGAATTGGCGGTGGCAAGGGGGCTCCAGAAAGTAGGTCAGTTGTTTGGAACGTTGTCGTTATGGGGTGGACGGTGGTACGTTCTTATCCCGTGAAAGGTTGTGGTGCAGTGGTGTTGAAAATAGGGTTTTGATTGAAAGTGATCCTTGGGGACTCTTTGATATAATCATCATCGGGATCGGTAAGGTATGGGTCCTTTCCTTTGTTCATCCTTTCCTTTCACAATTGTTCCTCCAGACGCTCTATTGTTTGTCTCATCAGAGATTCATTCCTTTGGGATTGTTCCCATAAACGATAGAGGGTGCCAGCATCAGGGTGTTGTACGCTGCCGCTAGCTCCGGGAGGGCTTGCCTCTATGGCAGAAGTGACAACTTGGGTAATTTCTAGGGCGGTCGGGTTGATCAGGCTCGGATCCATAGTTTCTGATGAAGTTTCGGATGTGGTATCGCTGGCCAGCCTACCCTTGGAGTCTCCCTTCCAAAGTCGAGTAATGTTGGAAGATTGGAGGAGAACTCTTTACTTTCTGCTTCTGTGATACGCGGGGAATATAAAATATATGAAAAAGTGTTAGTATGAAAGTAACTCAAAAAAGGTGAGAGAGTGAAAGAAAAGGGAGGGGTCGTCCCCGGTTTGTGTAAAGTCGTATGAAAGCGATTGAATTTTTTTATGAAAATGCTAAAAGGGAAAGACGCACGAGCCAATTTCCAATGCCAAGAATAAACACCATACTATTTCATTGCTCGGTCGTAATTGCATATAATGAGGAAAATGAGGGGGTTACATCCAAGTTCATAGGGGGAAACATAATATTAGTCAACAAGAGTTAGATAACTTTACATAACCGTTGTCACATAATAGGGGAGGGGGATTACATCCATATCTAAAAAGAGAGAGGGGGATTACATCCATTTGTCATTACATTGCCGATATCATATAACAGGGGAAAAAGGGATTACATCCAAATTCAAAAGGGCAAACTTCTACTAGTGACATAGGAGATCAACTAATAGTCTTCTGTTGCTTGCACTCTTCTTTCTCCCTCTTCCTTTCCTAGCGGGTAGTGGGAATCGGTTGCAGGTCCACCACAATTGGCAGTCGGGGATCCTGAGTGATTGCTGAGCGGCGCGGGTCATAAGCACTCTTTATCATCTGGTCGACACACATAGCCAACCATGCTTGATACTCTTTGCTCAAACCAAAATACTTAGTCTTGAAGATGGCCCACTTCATCCCAGAGTTATAAATCCCGGCAATGTAGTTGATGCTGCCATCTGTGTACCGGCGGTCTATCAAAGCATTGCTCCTAGCTCCGGGTATGGTCTGCTCTCGGCCGAACCAACGCATCGCTCTAAAGGGAAAGATAATGATAGACCTTTCTAAGCCTAGCAATGTCAGCCCATCCTCCTGATGATTTGATTGAACAGTCCCTCCTTGGACATCCCAGTCAGGCAAAATCCAATTGATCTGCCAATCATAACAACGATCCATAAGTAAGCTTTCCACCCGCTTTCCAGCTTCCGGCTTCTGCGCTCGCTTCGGGTAGTCGGGAAGGTGTCTATGTTCACTACTTTGTACACCTCCACCTTCTTCATCAGCCCCAAGTGATCAAACAACCACATTTGGAGAAGGAGTGGACTTCCCAAGAAAAAGGTTTCTAAGGCTCCGGTCTCCTTCCAACGGTCTAGGGCTCTCACCATCTCAGCCACAACCACCGTCCCGACACTTTTACCCTCTTCTAGGGCCTTCAACAGATAGATTACCCGTGGGTTGATCCTTAAATCCCTCTGTCTGAACAAATAAAGCCCCATGATGCAGAGATTGAGCACTCGCCTTTTGGTGCTCTTGGGATAGTATGGTTGGTAGAATTGTTGTAGTAGATCCCGCAGGCGTATGCTCATGCTATTGAAACTCTCAACCTCCTCGATCCTTACCCCCAGGAAATCAGCTGCAAACTTCGGTGTATGCGATCGCTCGACGGGGATGGAAGACATCTTTTGATGGGGCTTGATCTTAAGTAGTGCATCCATCTCAGCGGGTAAGATAATCAACTCTTGGAGGTTGAAGCGATACAGATGGTCCGTCGAATCCCAATAAGTGACTGACTCGAACAAGGCTTCATAGTCAATGGCCACTCTACACATTCTGGCAAGTTCTGCCAGCAACGGCTCATCAGGGCCCTTCATCTGAGCGCAGTAGTCCCTGAGTTCCTTGGCAAAGGTCGACTCCTGGTGACGCTCCGCTTGGTAGGGGGTCATTGGAGCTTGTCCTTCACTGGGTCCTTCCTCTGCTCTGCTCCTGTTCACTTTCCTAGGGTATTTCTTCTCTCCAGGCACTGGCACTAGTCTGTTCATCATTTTGTCCTGCAAAAAAGAGGAAATAAAATGGAAAAGAAAGGGGAGAGAATATGGTAAGTAAGAGTTGGGGAAACGATTAAGCAATTACTAGTACGGCCCGTTTATCCTTGGAAATGGAAATTAGTTTTGAAAACTAATTTTGAGAGAGGGTTTGAAAATCATTTTGAAAGGGGTTTTACTAAAATCGGTTTTTGAAAAGGTTTTTAATATTGGTTTTGATTTTGAAGTAAGGGAGTTTAGGTTTCAAAACTCTCGAATGGTAGCAAGTAAAATAGTTTTAACACAAGTGAGAATCCCGAATGTTTGAAAACAGATTGGTTTGAGAAAAGGTTTGCACGCATGTATTGCATATAGTAAATCGTGGCTATATTTGATGTGGAGCTGAGTACGAATGATTGGGATAATCACCTTCCAGACTAGTCACACGAGTCACAGCCAGTGATTATCACAACATACTCACTTTTGGGAAACTTGAGGAAGTATTGCATGGGAACGGGTCTCCCATCGTCTGCACGATAAGGTGTGTCTAAAGTTCAAATTATTTGCTGACTACGCTATGTCATGTATGGGTATCCGTAAATACGGGATCCGCTATGAATTTGTAGCGCGACATTGGGCTTTAAAGACACCCGTGGTGCAGAGGAATCATGGAGAACTTAGCCCATGCAATCTTCAGGGTAGGGCCAAGGGTGGTCAGATAGACGGCATACAAGGGGGTGACTACCCATAAGCCCATCTTAGACACCGGATAAGGCAGCTGGACACTGAAGGCTCATGACTCACTATATGTTGGCTTAGACTCGGGTAATGGAGGATATTTTGGATCATGAGCTTCAAGGCGTTGGTCTTGGACCGTATTACCTCGTGGGTTAACTCCTTCTAGGAAGGACCCAACTCATGGGGAATCAACCATGGACCGGTTGGGGATCCCATGACTCATGGACAAATCGGGTGACACAGAGGAATGCATGTCCTATGCTACCCGATGCAACAATGGGTTGACTCCTTCTAGGAAGGCCCCATTTAGAAAAGCATTAAATAAGCAATAAATATTATGTCATGCATGAAGAGCAGTAAACATAAAACAATAAACACACAACAATAAACGCACAAAAGTGAAGCATGTAAATGGTAAAACACGCATGTGGCACTCAAGGCCAATCTCGAACTCTGAACTCTCTTCTCAACTATCATCTTAAACACACTCTAAGTGTGGAGTAGAGTAGTTCTAGTGGCTTTAGAATGAATCTCTTGAAGGTTTTGAAAGAAGTTGGGGAATCCTAACAATTTTGGATGGAGTTCAGTCTTCCTTGACCAAGTTTATGAGAAAAACTTACTCAAGTCTTCCCAGCAGAGTCGCCATTCTGTGGAGGGTGATTTTTTGGTATGAGGGGGGCTATCTAAATATGGTTCTCGACTGAAAAGCCTAGATCCTAAAATGCCATTCTGTGGAGGGTGAAAACCCGTTATTCTGGCATCCCTCAAATACCTACTAAATTGTCCATCTTTCCTAGAAAGCTTATGGGGAATGCTAGTGAGCACTACACCCGCTCTCGATGGGCTCCACGCGGACTTATGCCCTAAGGGCAGAAATTGACTAAAGTCGCCACCTAGTTTGACCTAAAGAACTAGGAAAGGAGGAGAAAGGGGGGGGGGGTTCTAAGAACCGTTAGTTGACTCTGAGGTTGTTCCCTATGGATAGGACTTATCTGGTCGCGTCAGAGATTCTATTGTGGGTTCATACTAGGTTACACCCCTTAGAAGTGGCAACAACCACTACTTCGGATTGGTGCCCGAGGAAACCTCGGTCTCCAATTTTCGGGATTGCCTTCTTTTAAAACCTTTTTAGAGAGATTCATTTAAAAGCCAAGGATAGGATTGAGTGTGGGTTGAGGAATAATGATTTAGAAGAGTTGAAGAATAGGCTGGTCTTGGAGTTGGTTTGGTTGAAGTATTGAGAGGTTTTGATTGTTTTGAGGGGGGGGGGCTCGAGGTTGTTTTTGGCTTTCACGGGGATTAAGAGGATGATGGGAGTTTTGAGGAGTAAAAGGGCATTTTGGTCATTTTTGGTGGAGTTAAGGGGTTTTTGGATCATTTGGTGGAGCTTAGGGGTATTTTGGTCATTTTGTGAAGTTGAGAGGTGTTCAGATTCTTTGGTGGAATTGAGGAGTTTTTCGTGTTTGTAAAGTTTGGATCTTAGCATGGTCACATTTTTGAGGTGTTTTAAGAAATCGAAAGTGTTGATGGAGTATGAAACAGGATATTTGGTTTATAGGTGTTCAGGTTTTGAAGATGTTTCAGGTTTCTGATGACTGAGGTTGTTCGGGAGCGTTTAAGAATAAAGGGTCATATGTTAGTAAGACTTGTAACTTCGAGTTTTCTTAGGAAAGGATTGAGGAGTGCTTATGGGTTAAAGCTCTAATGAAAGGATTGGATTGATTTGTTCAGAATTGTCTCTCTTAAAATTTTAAAACTGAAAATCATTTTTGTTGTAAAGGGGCGGATAATCCCGAGGGATTACCCTATGTACCCCCTCGAACACGACACTTAATTAATAGTAAGTGCTGAGGCTCGAAAGATGGGGCAATGAATTTATGTCGAAAAATAGGATTTAGAGAGAAACACCGTGAATGAGATGTTCTCGGTCGAACCCTAGTAACGTCTCTAACTCCCGGGTTTTTAAAACGTTTAAAAATCAAAACATTGAAATTGAGTGGAAGGGAGTTAGACGATTCTAAAATCCCGGCTGTAACTAGGAAGGTCGTTACTTCCCTAGCACCCCGCCTTGTAAAAATCTAGGTTGCAATTAAGGGAGGTTTGTCACCCTAATGCCCCGCCTAAAGAGATCCAGACTGCAACAAGGGAGATTACGACCCCAGTGCCCCACCTCGGATTTTTATTTTGGAAGAGAGACAAGTGATGTTCTAACCATGGAAGAAATGTTTTGAAGGGGTTAGACATTTCTTGCTCCCCGAAAACAGTTTATTTGAGTTAAAAACTGAGTTTGGAAAACTTTTGAAGCTGTTTGGAATTTTCTATAAAGAAACACTGATTTTGAGATATGTTTTTGGAGAAAACTTTCTGTATATGTGAGAAGAACTTTCTGCATTTGAGAAGAGTTTTCTGTGATGTGAGAAGAGTTTTTTCCTTTTAAAATTCCACAAAATGGTTTCTTAGAAAACTTGATGAAATTTGAATAAAGTAATTGTTTGAAATTTGAGAAAGAAAATTTTTTAAGGTTAAAGCTGAAAACGAGAGACATTTTTGGACTTTTGAATGGGATTTATAAGTTGAGTCTAAATTGGATGAAATGAATCATGATTTGAGTTTGAGTTGAATTGAGCTGAATGAATTGGGTTTGAGCAGATTGGGTCATGGTTAGACCAAGTCAAAGTGGGATCGAGTCGAAGTTGGGTCAATGGTCAAACTCGGGCTGGTCAAAGTTCGGATTGGTCAAAGCTTGGGTCTTAGTCAAAGCTTGGTCAAGATCGACATTCGGTCAAGGTCAACATTCAGTCAAGGTCAACATTCATTCAAGGTCAACACTCGGATTGGTCAAAGTTCGGATAATATTTCATGGGTGAGTTTCTTTTTGAGATTTGGGGAGGGTTTGATTTGGGTTGGACTTGAAGTGTTGGGCTAAAGGGTTGATTTGTGGACTTGGACCTATTTCGGACTCTGGGCCATGGGCTTTGAGTTTTGGGCCTTGGGTAATGGGCCAGTCTCGGATTGGGCCGGGTTTTTGAAATTGGGCCGAATCTAGTAATGGGCCGGGCTGAGTATTAGGCCGGTCTTGTGGGCTTGGAGCCGACTTTGGGCTTGGGCTTATTGTGTGCCTGGGCTTGGGCTTATTGTTGGGCTTCGGGTTTGGGCCTTGTTGGGCTTCGGGTTTGGGCCTTGTTGGGCTTCGGGTTTGGGCCTTGTTGGGCTTCAGATTTGGGCTTTGTTGGGCTTCGGATTTGGGCCTTGTTGGCCGGTTTTGAGCTTGTTGGGCCGGTTTTGGGCTTATTGGGCTGTACCTGGACTTTGGGCCATAATTGGGCTTATTGGGCCGATTTTAGGCTTATTGGGCCGGTTTTGGGCTTATTGGGCCAAAATTGGGCTTATTGGGCCGTACCTAGACTTTGGGCCGAAATTGGGCTTATTGGGCCGGTTTTAGGCTTATTGGGCCGGTTTAGGTGATGGGCTGGGTCCAGATAATGGGCCGGGCTTGGATAATAGGTCGGGCTTTGGATAATGGGCCGGGCTTGGATAACGGGCCAAGTTCAGATAACGGGCCAGGTTTAAGAAGTGGTGATCTTGATGGAATTGGGCCCCAATTTGGAGATTGGGCTTTGAAAGTGGATTTCTAAAAATGGGCTGATAAATAAAAAAAAACTTGAAACTATTAGGGGCTAGTGGGCTTAAGTCATGTCTGAATAAAATTAACTGGATTTACAAATGGATTGGATTTTTGTTGATTGTACATTTTATTCTGAAATTAGGGGATGATTTGGAAAGGTTTAAGGAAAACGGGTATTCCTCAAAGGTCCACAAAGAGGGCAGCCTAATGGGCTTTCTAGGGCTTTAGTCCAGCTCAGTTTGGGTTTGTCTTGAATGGGGTTGAATTGCTTCTTTTTTAATGTAACACCCCTATAATAATAAAACAACAGCGGAAAATAAACTAAAGGTGCTACAGACCATCGGGCTCCAAACACCCAGTACCAACCTCACCAATTACAACCACCACAATTAACTAAGTTACGGTCTGAACTTCGAGAAAACTTAACATAAACATAACAACAATAAAACACCTTCGCTCTCCATAAACCTAATCCCATCCCAATCACTCATGCTCTTCGTGGCCACCTGTAAATCAATTTGTACCTGCAAGATGAAACCAAGCAGCCCACCCCAAATGGGGCGGGTCATTTCCCTGGAATGGAACTGGTACAACTCTCCAAAAACAAACTTATAAAACATAACTCTTCAAAATAAATAGTAACATGAAAACAAACTCTTAAAAGTAAAATAGAGAAAAATCACTTCAAAACAATCAAGTTTAAAGAGAAAGGAAAACAAGACAAAGATAAAGAACTTCCAAAACAAGTCATCCACTTAAGTAGTCACACCACATAGTTAGTAAGCATCCATTGTTGATGTTAGAACCAATTCCCGTTTGGAGTATAAAGACTCAGATAGTCACCAAGGACTAGGAATAATAAGATAGATCCAAGAACCAATAACTCAAGAGTGGAATAATTCAATTGGGAGAGATGGCCCCCACCGCCAGATATCAATGTCCATATGGACGAGGGATATACAGCCCCCTGCTGTCAGATTTAAATGTCCTGGTGGACGAGGGATATACAGCCCCCTGCTGTTAAATATCAATGCCCCTATGGGAGAGGGATATACAGCCCCCTGCTGTTAAATTAAAAATGTCCTGATGGACGAGGGATATACAGCCCCCTGCTGTTAAATATCAATGCCCCTATGGGCGAGGGATATACAGCCCCCTGCTGTTACCATTGAAGACGCGCGCACGTCGAAAGAAAGATTTCCAAGATTGACCTTTTCCAAATTCCCACTAGATCACTAACTACCCAGAGCAATACCAAAACACTCAGTCCTACAGAGTGCAGAAGCGTAAACCCTCAGCAGTCAATGTCTAACGGGACACCAAGTAGAAGAAACCAATACCCAAATGAGTCTCATACTCAAGGCTCAGTTAGTCACACAAGCTGAGTTAGTCACACAACCAATTCCTTTTTAGAAATTCCTCTTGAAGTCAGTTAGCGTTTCCAAAACATCCCACCAGTCAATCATCAAAAATATCGGATTACCTGAAAACGTACAAAAAATCCCATAGAGTCCAAAACACAACAAGCTGAGTACGAGAAATCGTACAAACATTCCATAGAGTCCAAAACACAACAAGCTGAGTACGAGAAATCGTACAAACATTCCATAGAGTCCAAAACACAACAAGCTGAGTACGAGAAATCATACAAACATTCCATAGAGTCCAAAACACAACAAGCTGAGTACGAGAAATCGTACAAACATTCCATAGAGTCCAAAACACAACAAGCTGAGTACGAGAAATCGTACCTGGGTAATGCTGTAGCAGTTCTAATCAACTTGCGCAAACAATCAACAGTACTCTGAAGAATATTAAAGGTAGTCTATCATCAATCACTTGTAGCCTATGTTACGCTTAAATAAACTCCTTACTCTTATTTCAAAGTCCCAATTATCTTTTAAGCCCTCACTTAAATGTTATGTATAATCTTTGAGTTATCTGAGAACGTTGTATAGCCCAAGGTGGTAAGACCAGGGAATGTGTTCGATTAACATTTACTAATTGTCCATTCATATCCACTTTATTCATACTTAACCACAATCCTCACACTCAAGACTTTTGAGACCTCTACATCATAAATGTATTTATATTATATAATTAAATCTAAGAATTTCAATAATAATCTTAAGCTCAATACCTTTATTCTTAATTTGGAATAAACATCGTATTATGACCTATGATGGATTTATCTTAGAATATTATACTATTATTCCATAAGGTAATGATTAGGTATTTTATCAATATTTACTGGATAATCCATTATGATTAAATCTTCCCCTTAACTTAATTAAGATCTACAACCTATATATTGGAATTATAGTGTCGTAGATGCATTTCATTACAACTTCATTGATCTTAGAATTTAGAGACAACTACTAGACTCAATTACTTTATCTTTACTTTAGAATGACTTAATATTATAACCATTTAATTATCTTGTCTTAAGATGTTCAACTACTCTTCATCCTGAGACAACTATATTTTAATTAACTCAAACCCTTCCAACTCTTTTACTTAGTATCCACAAAGTATATTATTCGCTTAATTATCACCTATATAATAAGGTGTTTTAAGATAACCCTTTTTATGTATCCTTACTTACATTTTAATTTCCCAAGTATTTAATTTTTACACACATTCTCTCCATAGAGTATGTATAATCCTTTTGTACTAAATTTTAATAAACTTATGTCTTAAATACATTTTATATTACTTACAAGACCAAAGGTTTCAAAGGAATAACTTAATAAATTAATTTCCTTTATTGTATTTAGGATGGACAATATATCTACATAAAGTAGAATTTATCAAAGAATTAAATTCTGGTTCATAAATGAAATTGTTAATTATTTAATAAGATAATCTATTATGAAAAATCCCCATACCTTATATTCAAATGACACATTAATATTTCCCGTGTCAAAAGGTAAATCCTTATAGCCTCTTATGTAACTTAGTTCCTCTAAATAAAGGTTCAAATGTTTATGTATCTAATTTCTATTTATAAACCTTTCAGTAAATCTTTAACTATTATGTACAACACTAATTTATAAACTCACATCTTGAATATTAGTAATAAATGTATTCTATATGGCTAACTAATTCTAAGAAACTTAAGGATTATTATTTAGAGTAATTTCCTAATCATAGTTTAATATAGTTTTATACCATAATCCTTTTAATGATTTTATCTCAAAATATAAGTTATTACTCAATACTATAAATATTAAGAAATGATTAAACCTAGACTTATTTATCCTCTTCACATTTAGATGTAAAAGTAACTCATTTACTTTATTATTGTTTATATAATAAGAACATTTAAATGTAAAAGTATTTCATTCATTTTATTATCAATTATATAATAAGATCTATTTGTGTAACACTTTATGTAAACTAATTACAAATATTCCTAAATTTCAACTTATTAATTTCTTAACCCAATTATAGATTTACATTGTGGACATTGACTAAATATATACATGTATTTTAATACTGTTTATATAAATCTTAGAAATTCAAGGGTAACTAAAAACTCAATTCATAACCATAAATTAATACCACCTCATATAGTATTCTATTATTAGTATTATGTAGAGGTTTTATTTTAACTCATTAATTCCTTCATATTATATTTTCTATAAGGTATTTTATTTCTTTTATTTATTTATTTATCGTATATATATCCTTCCTATTATATTTCTCACAAGGAATGTTATTTCCTTTATCTATTTTTATTGTATTTATATATATATATATATATATATATATATATATATATACATATATATATATATATATATAGATTAAGATTTATCCAGAACACTCTTTAAGAAATTCTATTGTATTTAATTATACCTAATATCTTGTAGACATATCCAAAACTGATTTATGGTTTATAAAATAAATTATTTCCCTTAGTTTTAGTTAAACATATTAGCTTCCATATTATATATAACAAACAAAATGTAGTTTAGTTAAATTCCTTGATTCACTATAAGTTACTTCTTAATTCCCTTTTATAAATGCGTAAAAATAATATAAATATATATTTGTTATTGTTCCTTAGTTTATTTAAAATGTTAACTCCCATATAATATAGTAAATAAAATGCAGGATAATTAAATTCCTTAATTTATATAAGTTCCTACTTAAGTAAGTAAATATACATATATGTAAATAATTTCATTTCTCTTAAAAACTAATACAAAAACATTTATAAACTTACTGTTATAAAATGTTAATTTAGTTCCCTTTATTTTTCCCAGCTTAAAAGTTAATTAACAACCCTTACTTTAATTTTTGATTACATTAAAAACTTTATATTATAGGTTATTCTTATGAAAACTCATAAACACAATTTTTAAAACCCTTTACCATTGCCCAAAAATTCCCAAATTTAATATACAGTAACTATAACATTTTAGACATATTATAAAATTTTTATTTCATAAAAATATCTTTTTAATTTAGCCAAATAATTCCAGAAAACCCGTAACCTGTAAAAATCATAACTTATGTTTAAAAACTCCAAAACCATAATAATTTACATCAAAATAAACTAGATAAAATAAGGAATCTATGGTTAAAATTTCAAGGCAAAATACATTCGGGAAGATATTTAAATTAACCCAACAAGTTAAGACTATTTACTAGAATTAATTAAAACCCTTATAACTAAATTCTGGAACGTTTAATCTCGGCCGTCCAATCTCTTAGAACGAGATCGGACGGCCCCTGTTTTCCGAGTTCGTCAGCGAAGACACCATACAGGCCGAGTACTAAATCTCAAATTCCTCCCAATCTACAGGACGAAATCGAGTGATTCTTGTTTCTATGGATTCATAATCAAATTTCGGTTCTATTGGTACCAATTTCCCCAATTATAATGCAGAGTTCATCCAGTTTCGTATTCAATTCGAACGTTAGGGTTTATACTAGCTACAGCGTACGATTCGACTTCAATTCTGCAAATTCCTCCTAACCTAACACGAAATTGGCTAAATTGATACATGGGTTAGATCGAAAACACAACTACGAACAACAATATCGGAGAAATTTGGTCGGAGACTCACCGGATTGTGCGAATTTGGTGAATTCGAAATCGGAAACTGGAAAAAAACCGTTCGAGCTTGACCGTTTGGGTAGCCTACTTTGCGACTCTATAACTTGCGGTACAGATTGAGTTAGACTGTGTTATTTGGCTCAATCGAAAGATGGGACATAGATCTACACAATGATAACAAGAACTCAATCTAATATGCATTATACAGAAAGAAATTTGACCCGCAAGTTACGAGTTTACCTGTCGTTTTTCTACGATTTTATGTGCTGACAAATCAGAGACTTTGGGCGACTATATCTTCCAAACGGTTACGAATCAGGCTTGGGAATAAACATGAAAGTTGTAGATGGGTTAGAGATCTACACAACGAGCTATAGAAATCGAAATTTGGTTGAAAGACGAGGAAGTTATGGCAAGACGAACTTTACCCGAAATCGAACGAAACTGGAAACTAGGTTACGAACTCGAAAGCTGGCAACTTTGGATCAACTTTCCCGTCGATGTAGAATGAGTTAGAGCTTGTATGAGTTACGGTTGTAAAGAGGGAATTAAGGAGAAGAGATTGGTGAAGACGGCATGGAAAAATATTGAGTAATGTGAAAGTTATAGCCGTCTAAAGTTAGGGCTAGGAAGTGAAATCGGTTACGAAAATCAGGGAAGGAAATCGGCTAAGTGTGGGCGACCTACTACAGAGTGACACGTGGCACTTCTTAAAATTTTGATTCAAAACTTCAATCTAGCATAACTTTGGCTAGGATGATCCGTTTTTGACGTTCTTTTTATCGATCTTCATGGTTTTTCATAACCTATTTTTGGTATAGGTTTCATGGCCTGGTTTGACCATTCTCAAAAAGTCAACTCTAGCAAGGCTTAATAAGCTTTAAGGTTTCTAGAATTTTATATTGACTTTTATGTTTCAAAACAATGTTCCAACACTTCCTAAAATCTCTATAATATATTTGGAGTGTTTAATAATTTCCCCAAGATTTATTGACTTATAAATCTTATTATTAAATTCATAATACTATATAATAATGTATAATAATTAGGGTTAATTAGGAGAAAACCCCTAAATAAATTTCACAACTCCATATAATAATTTAATATTCATAATTCCATATAATAATTTAATATTCATAATTCCATATAATAATTTAATACTTAATAGTATTATTAAAGGTTTAATAAAAGAAATCCCCTAAATTAATTTAAATTAATTTAGGGGTATTTCAGCATATCCCCCTTAAAAGAAACTTCGCCTCGAAGTTTAAAAATCAACTAATAAGCACTCACACCGCTTCGGGTGTGCTGAGACAATAAAAGTTCCAATGAAATTCCATACCCAACCAATCTTTTATTTCCATCCCTTTCCGTAACAACATTCCACTCAAGATTACTCAAAATCGAACTGAACCAGGATATACCAAGATATAGCATGACGAAAATCAAAAGTCACATACTGAGTCATAATGCAAAAACCAAGCACATACAAAACACCTCTCATTCTGCTAATACTGTTCTCCCTTTGCTAATAATGCAACGAGGCATAATCCGGATGAGATAACGAAGGAGGAGTATGCTAGCATATCCCCCTTAAAAGAGCTAAGGTACGCCCTCGTACCGCTACTAATGGCACAATCAAATAATTCAACACCTTATTAACCAGCTTTGTTGTGAATTTACTGCACTGTTGATTTTATCTATAATCGTTACATATATCTGTATCTCTTGATTGTTATGTAATTGTATTTCCTTGGTGGTTATAAAATTTTATCTTATGATTATTATCCATTCATTTAATGACTGATACGAATTATATGTCCATATATGATCATTTATCATATCAATTATATTACCAAGCTATAAACCAGGTGTAACGTACTTGAGTAGTTTAACATAATATTCTCGATCATTTAATAATCCTCAATAATATTCCAAAATTATCTTCAGAGGTTTATTAGTCAACCATATGTTAAAACTCTATAAGATAAATATTTCCCGTGACTTTTCAAGTTTCAATTGTTTTTTTTTTATTAACTATCGTATTTTAGACGATTCATTCAGTGTTTACTTTATAAAATTTACTTATTATATAGCTTCACTCAAGGCAGAAATTTAGGAAGTTCTTCCAAAACCTAATTCCTTTATCTTAAAATTTATATATTATATTTTTTTTAAGGTAGGGACTCTATATAAAATTTTAAGTCAAGTGCATTAGTCTAATGAAAACTCACTCACTCTTGATAATTATTTTTCTTAAGGTTTGTTCTATGTAAGTATTCTCCTGATTACTAAATCTTAGTATTCCCTTAGATAATGGTGGCTTTAAACTCCCAAGTAAACATGAGAATTTCCAGTCTTTATGTAACTCTCATTTCATTTTTTTTAAGATGCTCAATACTCAAGTATTTAAGGATCAATGATATTTAGTTTATTATTACTCATGTGTTTTCACTCCATAGGTAGGTATTTTTCACCAAGGATTTAACTCGGTAAACTCTTTACATGCATGAATTTAGTAATGGATCTTAATATACGAGTTTTGAACTGTTCATTGTGGCTAGTAATGAAATATGCCTAGCTCAAGATTCTATGATGGTAACGTCTTACCACCACTTCCCCTCAAGTTCAACACAATCCATCACCTGCGTGGAAGATTATTTACAGTTAGATGACAAGGCTTGTCTAGCCCCTAAACTTCTAGAAGTGGGTGTGCACCCCCACTACTTTCAGCCTAGGAGTTCGTCGCACCAGGCACTTCCCGTAGGGTGTTAGGTTTAGGTGTTTTCTTTCTAAAGTTAACATAGAGTTTTAATGTGTTTTACAAGTTCAGATGTTGATCTTTTCTAATACGCTACTAGTTCTTGTTAGCTTAATAATTTCCTAGACTTAAGATTTATCTTAAACATTATCTTTAGGTAATAAATTGATACCAAGTAGTTCATGAGATTTATTTTCAAACTTTAAAGGAGTTGAAGTACTTTCACATAATATCAATACTAATTTAGTTATGTAAAGTTCTATTTGTATACTGTTTTCAACCAAAAGTACTCTTTAAAATTCTAGGAATTTGCGTACTAGCTTTTAAAGGATTGCATTATTAGCAATGTATTCTCCATGGGTATGCTTTTGAAAAATAGCTTAATATTTGGTTTATCTCAACCAAAATCTTATCGTACTTAATATAGGATGCTCCAAACTTATATATATATTTTGTAGTTTACTGTTGGAACGGTATAACAACACATCACACTCAACAGACATTCACAAAAGAATAGTGTGTAAAGGAATCGTTCACAATTCTAAAAAGGGTTAGGAGTCGTGCCTTACTGGAGTCCTCACTTCCCAATTCTACCCCAGTTCCCCAGTTGTAAGTGCACCTATAATCTAAGTATTTCACTCGGCTTGTTTTCTCGGGTTCAGAGCGTAACTACGCTCTGATACCACTTTCTGTAACACCCCTATAATAATAAAACAACAGCGGGAAATAAACTAAAGGTGCTACAGACCATCGGGCTCCAAACACCCGGTACCAACCTCACCAATTACAACCACCACAATTAACTAAGTTACGGTCTGAACTTCGAGAAAACTTAACATAAACATAACAACAATAAAACACCTTCGCTCTCCATAAACCTAATCCCATCCCAATCACTCATGCTCTTCGTGGCCACCTGTAAATCAATTTGTACCTGCAAGATGAAACCAAGCAGCCCACCCCAAAAGGGGCGGGTCAGTTCCCTGGAATGGAACTGGTACAATTCTCCAAAAACAAACTTATAAAACATAACTCTTCAAAATAAATAGTAACATGAAAACAAACTCTTAAAAGTAAAACAGAGAAAAAGCACTTCAAAACAATCAAGTTTAAAGAGAAAGGAAAACAAGACAAAGATAAAGAACTTCCAAAACAAGTCATCCACTTAAGTAGTCACACCACATAGTTAGTAAGCATCCATTGTTGATGTTAGAACCAATTCCCGTTTGGAGTATAAAGACTCAGATAGTCACCAAGGACTAGGAATAATAAGATAGATCCAAGAACCAATAACTCAAGAGTGGAATAATTCAATTGGGAGAGATGGCCCCCACCGCCAGATATCAATGTCCATATGGACGAGGGATATACAGCCCCCTGCTGTCAGATTTAAATGTCCTGGTGGACGAGGGATATACAGCCCCCTGCTGTTAAATATCAATGCCCCTATGGGCGAGGGATATACAGCCCCCTGCTGTTAAATTAAAAATGTCCTGATGGACGAGGGATATACAGCCCCCTGCTGTTAAATATCAATGCCCCTATGGGCGAGGGATATACAGCCCCCTGCTGTTACCATTGAAGACGCGCGCACGTCGAAAGAAAGATTTCCAAGATTGACCTTTTCCAAATTCCCACTAGATCACTAACTACCCAGAGCAATACCAAAACACTCAGTCCTACAGAGTGCAGAAGCGTAAACCCTAAGCAGTCAATGTCTAACGGGACACCAAGTAGAAGAAACCAATACCCAAGTGAGTCTCATACTCAAGGCTCAGTTAGTCACACAAGCTGAGTTAGTCACACAACCAATTCCTTTTTAGAAATTCCTCTTGAAGTCAGTTAGCGTTTCCAAAACATCCCACCAGTCAATCATCAAAAATATCGGAGTACGAGAAAACGTACAAAACATCCCATAGAGTCCAAAACACAACAAGCTGAGTACGAGAAATCGTACAAACATTCCATAGAGTCCAAAACACAACAAGCTGAGTACGAGAAATCGTACAAACATTCCATAGAGTCCAAAACACAACAAGCTGAGTACGAGAAATCGTACAAACATTCCGTAGAGTCCAAAACACAACAAGCTGAGTACGAGAAATCGTACAAACATTCCATAGAGTCCAAAACACAACAAGCTGAGTACGAGAAATCGTACCTGGGTAATGCTGTAGCAGTTCTAATCAACTTGCGCAAACAATCAACAGTACTCTGAAGAATATTAAAGGTAGTCTATCATCAATCACTTGTAGCCTATGTTACGCTTAAATAAACTCCTTACTCTTATTTCAAAGTCCCAATTATCTTTTAAGCCCTCACTTAAATGTTATGTATAATCTTTGAGTTATCTGAGAACGTTGTATAGCCCAAGGTGGTAAGATCAGGGAATGTGTTCGATTAACATTTGCTAATTGTCCATTCATATCCACTTTATTCATACTTAACCACAATCCTCACACTCAAGACTTTTGAGACCTCTACATCATAAATGTATTTATATTATATAATTAAATCTAAGAATTTCAATAATAATCTTAAGCTCAATACCTTTATTCTTAATTTGGAATAAACATCGTATTATGACCTATGATGGATTTATCTTAGAATACTATACTATTATTCCATAAGGTAATGATTAGGTATTTTATCAATATTTACTGGATAATCCATTATGATTAAATCTTCCCCTTAACTTAATTAAGATCTACAACCTATATATTGGAATTATAGTGTCATAGATGCATTTCATTACAACTTCATTGATCTTAGAATTTAGAGACAACTACTAGACTCAATTACTTTATCTTTACTTTAGAATGACTTAATATTATAACCATTTAATTATCTTGTCTTAAGATGTTCAACTACTCTTCATCCTGAGACAACTATATTTTAATTAACTCAAACCCTTCCAACTCTTTTACTTAGTATCCACAAAGTATATTATTCGCTTAATTATCACCTATATAATAAGGTGTTTTAAGATAACCCTTTTTATGTATCCTTACTTACATTTTAATTTCCCAAGTATTTAATTTTTACACACATTCTCTCCATAGAGTATGTATAATCCTTTTGTACTAAATTTTAATAAACTTATGTCTTAAATACATTTTATATTACTTACAAGACCAAAGGTTTCAAAGGAATAACTTAATAAATTAATTTCCTTTATTGTATTTAGGATGGACAATATATCTACATAAAGTAGAATTTATCAAAGAATTAAATTCTGGTTCATAAGTGAAATTGTTAATTATTTAATAAGATAATCTATTATGAAAAATCCCCATACCTTATATTCAAATGACACATTAATATTTCCCGTGTCAAAAGGTAAATCCTTATAGCCTCTTATGTAACTTAGTTCCTCTAAATAAAGGTTCAAAGGTTTATGTATCTAATTTCTATTTATACACCTTTCAGTAAATCTTTAACTATTATGTACAACACTTATTTATAAACTCACATCTTGTATATTAGTAATAAATGTATTCTATATGGCTAACTAATTCTAAGAAACTTAAGGATTATTATTTAGAGTAATTTCCTAATCATAGTTTAATATAGTTTTATACCATAATCCTTTTAATGATTTTATCTCAAAATATTAAGTTATTACTCAATACTATAAATATTAAGAAATGATTAAACCTAGACTTATTTATCCTCTTCACATTTAGATGTAAAAGTAACTCATTTACTTTATTATTGTTTATATAATAAGAACATTTAAATGTAAAAGTATTTCATTCATTTTATTATCAATTATATAATAAGATCTATTTGTGTAACACTTTATGTAAACTAATTACAAATATTCCTAAATTTCAACTTATTAATTTCTTAACCCAATTATAGATTTACATTGTGGACATTGACTAAATATATACATGTATTTTAATACTGTTTATATAAATCTTAGAAATTCAAGGGTAACTAAAAACTCAATTCATAACCATAAATTAATACCACCTCATATAGTATTCTATTATTAGTATTATGTAGAGGTTTTATTTTAACTCATTAATTCCTTCATATTATATTTTCTATAAGGTATTTTATTTCTTTTATTTATTTATTTATCGTATATATATATCCTTCCTATTATATTTCTCACAAGGAATGTTATTTCCTTTATCTATTTTTATTGTATTTATATATATATATATATATATATATATACCTACATATATTAAGATTTATCCAGAACACTCTTTAAGAAATTCTATTGTATTTAATTATACCTAATATCTTGTAGACATATCCAAAACTGATTTATGGTTTATAAAATAAATTATTTCCCTTAGTTTTAGTTAAACATATTAGCTTCCATATTATATATAACAAACAAAATGTAGTTTAGTTAAATTCCTTGATTCACTATAAGTTACTTCTTAATTCCCTTTTATAAATGCGTAAAAATAATATAAATATATATTTGTTCCTTAGTTTATTTAAAATGTTAACTCCCATATAATATAGTAAATAAAATGCAGGATAATTAAATTCCTTAATTTATATAAGTTCCTACTTAAGTAAGTAAATATACATATATGTAAATAATTTCATTTCTCTTAAAAACTAATACAAAAACATTTATAAACTTACTGTTATAAAATGTTAATTTAGTTCCCTTTATTTTTCCCAGTTTAAAAGTTAATTAACAACCCTTACTTTAATTTTTGATTACATTAAAAACTTTATATTATAGGTTATTCTTATGAAAACTCATAAACACAATTTTTAAAACCCTTTACCATTGCCCAAAAATTCCCAAATTTAATATACAGTAACTATAACATTTTAGACATATTATAAAATTTTTATTTCATAAAAATATCTTTTTAATTTAGCCAAATAATTCCAGAAAACCCGTAACCTGTAAAAATCATAACTTATGTTTAAAAACTCCAAAACCATAATAATTTACATCAAAATAAACTAGATAAAATAAGGAATCTATGGTTAAAATTTCAAGGCAAAATACATTCGGGAAGATATTTAAATTAACCCAACAAGTTAAGACTATTTACTGGAATTAATTAAAACCCTTATAACTAAATTCTGGAACGTTTTAATCTCGGCCGTCCAATCTCTTAGAACGAGATCGGACGGCCCCTGTTTTCCGAGTTCGTCAGCGAAGACACCATACAGGCCGAGTACTAAATCTCAAATTCCTCCCAATCTACAGGACGAAATCGAGTGATTCTTGTTTCTATGGATTCATAATCAAATTTCGGTTCTATTGGTACCAATTTCCCCAATTATAATGCAGAGTTCATCCAGTTTCGTATTCAATTCGAACGTTAGGGTTTATACTAGCTACAGAGTACGATTCGACTTCAATTCTGCAAATTCCTCCTAACCTAACACGAAATTGGCTAAATTGATACATGGGTTAGATCGAAAACACAACTACGAACAACAATATCGGAGAAATTTGGTCGGAGACTCACCGGATTGTGCGAATTTGGTGAATTCGAAATCGGAAACTGGAAAAAACCGTTCGAGCTTGACCGTTTGGGTAGCCTACTTTGCGACTCTATAACTTGCGGTACAGATTGAGTTAGACTGTGTTATTTGGCTCAATCGAAAGATGGGACATAGATCTACACAATGATAACAAGAACTCAATCTAATATGCATTATACAGAAAGAAATTTGACCCGCAAGTTACGAGTTTACCTGTCGTTTTTCTACGATTTTATGTGCTGACAAATCAGAGACTTTGGGCGACTATATCTTCCAAACGGTTACGAATCAGGCTTGGGAATAAACATGAAAGTTGTAGATGGGTTAGAGATCTACACAACGAGCTATAGAAATCGAAATTTGGTTGAAAGACGAGGAAGTTATGGCAAGACGAACTTTACCCGAAATCGAATGAAACTGGAAAACTGGGTTACGAACTCGAAAGCTGGCAACTTTGGATCAACTTTCCCGTCGATGTAGAATGAGTTAGAGCTTGTATGAGTTACGGTTGTAAAGAGGGAATTAAGGAGAAGAGATTGGTGAAGACGGCATGGAAAAATATTGAGTAATGTGAAAGTTATAGCCGTCCAAAGTTAGGGCTAGGAAGTGAAATCGGTTACGAAAATCAGGGAAGGAAATCGGCTAAGTGTGGGCGACCTACTACAGAGTGACACGTGGCACTTCTTAAAATTTTGATTCAAAACTTCAATCTAGCATAACTTTGGCTAGGATGATCCGTTTTTGACGTTCTTTTTATCGATCTTCATGGTTTTTCATAACCTATTTATTGGTATAGGTTTCATGGCCTGGTTTGACCATTCTCAAAAAGTCAACTCTAGCAAGGCTTAATAAGCTTTAAGGTTTCTAGAATTTTATATTGACTTTTATGTTTCAAAACAATGTTCCAACACTTCCTAAAATCTCTATAATATTTGGAGTGTTTAATAATTTCCCCAAGATTTATTGACTTATAAATCTTATTATTAAATTCATAATACTATATAATAATGTATAATAATTAGGGTTAATTAGGAGAAAACCCCTAAATAAATTTCACAACTCCATATAATAATTTAATATTCATAATTCCATATAATAATTTAATATTCATAATTCCATATAATAATTTAATACTTAATAGTATTATTAAAGGTTTAATAAAAGAAATCCCCTAAATTAATTTAAATTAATTTAGGGGTATTTCATTTAACAAGCCCCATCTAGCAATTTGCACGAAAGTAATGGTAAATGAATCTAAATAACAGAGGTAAATAAGCAACCCAATCGAACAAAAATAAACAAATGATGCTATTAGGATTTAAACAAGGCATAAACAGATGATATTTACAGAGAGTTAAAGAGGTTACAACGCTCAACTAGGAATAGCCGTGACTGAAAAGCAAAGAATGATTAGAACCTAAAGTTGCTAATACTAAAAAAAAAACAGTTCGATTCCTTTCTATTTCTTGCCGTTAAGAAACAAATTAAGACTTCGACCTAAATGAAAGGTAGAAAGGGACTAAAACCCAAAACTAACTGGTGCCTTCACTAATCGAACCTAAACAGAGGTGCTAGTTCATTTTGTTATTTCATTCTTTTTTCTTCCTCTTTTTTTTAAAACCCACGATGAAAGTTGAATCAAATTAAAAAGTCAAATGAAATGTAGCGACGCTGATGATTCCCTAAACAGGCAATGCGTGAAATTTGGTCTACAAGATGACATGCTATCTTAAAATTCTACTGGGGAAGTTCCAATTCATTTGCTTGCCTAAAATACTTTAATTGTCTTTCCCTTAACCGACTACTCTAGCACTAATTTCTAGATTAATCTAATGATATTATCAGTTTCTGAACAGATTAGCAAACCCGATTAGAATAACCTTTCCCTTAAATGATTTCAGATGACCGACTTAGCTAAATGAGATAATACTACACTGCCAGAAACGAATCAAACTTGCAGATGAACTAAATCATCTAGACAATGCATACAGATACACACGGCAAAACCATCATCTGAAACAAATAAGTACATGTTACAATCACAGAAGCATTCCACACATGGACACCGAGATATACTACAAATAAAATAGTTATTATCAGATTTGGGTTGGAACTGGGTACCACAAGAAGAACAAGAGGGAGTTTTCTTCTGCAAGACAACATAAACATCAACAAAGAGATACGGGATGAGTTAGTTTAGGATGATGGATAAACAAACATAGTGAAAAGAAATGGATTAAATCTGTAAATGCCAAGTTCAGGGAGAAGAACACTGGAGATATGAGATGGCCGTGTCATGTTAGACTGCAGTCTCCTCGAACTGAGCCCTTAAGTGGAACAAGTGAGTCCTCCATGAACAAAGTACGCACATAAAATCAAATTTGCAGCAGTATTCACAGGTGAAGCATTCGAATGGATATCGAAGCAAAACTTTGGCTCATCTAGGCCATAGAAGTGTACAAAGTAATACAGGAACAGACAGGTAGCTTGGCTGAGTTATCCTTAGCCAACGAGGAGGGCTAACATAAATAAAATTAATAGTATACAGAAAGGCTATAAAACGGATGTACAAACCCGAGGGTGGTGTTGGCGAAACAGATGGAATTCGAAAGGGACTTTCCCTTTGTTTTCAATTCGCACCATGTCCATAGACTACAATGTCTATAACAGGTTGGGCAATTGTGAGAGGATATGTATAGATACAGACATACGAGAAAGCTGCTTAGCAGAAAACACAGAGAAAGCAAAGAAAATATAAGATGAGAGCAAAATTGTTATCATACAAAGATGGCAAAGAGACAGATCCGTCGAGGTAAAAAAAAAACGAAGGAGAGATTGTGGTTTATGGTCGGGATGGCTACCGAAAACCACATCCACTTCATTTAGTCAATCGTGTGCGGAAAAGGAAGAGAGGGACGAAGAAAAACATGAATATGGACATGAACAAGACAATCTACTCCCTGAACCAGAGACCCACGAAACCAACATTCGGAGCCCTGGTTCCGGATTTGTATCGAAATAAAGAAGATTGGAAATCAAAATGCTCCTTCTTCGGAAACAAATTTTCGACAGAACCAGTATTCACCGAACACCATCATCGGTTTGGTTTATCTGGCGAAATTGGATGAATGATAAAAAAACGGAAGCGTTTGAAAAGAGAAATAAGGGGGCGAGAGCTTAAAAGCACCATTCAAAACTGAGAAACCCACTTACACTGTCGTTGTTGAAGCCGAAAAATATAAATGGATTAGGGTTTTAGGCGTAAGTTTGTAGTCTCGGGTGACCGGGGCATTGAAGGCGGTGAGATATTTGAAATGGTTTTCGGATGGCAGACATCAAGAAAGTGATGGATCAAGGTGGAGGGAGAAGAAGGCGTAGGGGTGGCGATGAATTTCAGGCGAGGAAAAGGTGTCGATGACGGTAGTTTTTTTATGGAAGAAGGATGTCGGGGTGAGGAGAATTTTCTGAAGTTTTGGAGCTCTCTGGTTTTTGTTTCTTGGTTCGAGCTCGAGGAGAAGAAGGAACAACAGTGGAGAGGTTTTTCTCTTCCTTCCCAACGAGAAATCAATTGGTGGCCGGTCAGAGTCCCCCCGAAGGATGAAGGCGTGATGGGCTTATTAATGGAGTTCGCCATCTTCAAAAAATCTTCAGGTTTGAAGTACCGAGGAACTGTCGAGAGTAGTTTGGGGGGGGGGGGCAATCGGCTCTTTCAAGAATAATCCCCATACTTTCGTGTTTTTTTTTCGGTAAATTGGCTTATTGAGACGAGAGTGGACCGACACAAACATCAGAAAAGAAGAGGAATAAAAAAAGTTCTGCCCATGCGTGTAAATAAAAATGAGTTCTGCTACTACTGGGATTCAAACTCGGTATTCCCCACACCCCTCCTGTGCACTTAACCGGTTGAGCTGTAGCAAATTTCAGTAGATAGTAGCGGAGAAACAAAATAAAAGTCAGGTTGCGTGCTGAAATAATAAAGAAAACACCTCCAGCCTACTCTAGGAATCGAACCCAGGATCTGTGGGTTGTATGATGGGTACCTTAACCAGTTACGCCATGTCAGATTTCAGTATGTTCATGGGAGAAATAATATAAGAGCTCTAAATTTGACTGGATAACTTTGTTTTTCAAGAGCTACAAATCCAAAAGAAAGTATATGCAATAAAAAGAGATGATTAATCTAATGCATGAAATTATGGAATGCAATTAAAAATAAGACCCAAAATGTAATGAGATATAAAATAAAAGGAAAGTGTAAGTACATGAAATAATAAAAATTAATGCGCGTAATGAAGATAAAACACTTAAAATAAATGGAAAATAATAGTAATAAAAGGACACACGAAATAATAAAAATAGAGACGATAAAACAGAGAAAGCCAAAAGAAAGTAACAAATAATAATAAAAGTATGAATTGGTCGAGTACATAAAATAATACAAGGTAATAACAAAACCGTAAAATATTTCAAAACAACAGCAATAAAATAAGTATACAAAATGAAGCCATTTTTAAAAACAGATTACAATAAAATAAATAATTAAAAATAAAAATAAATAAAGTAATATAAAAAAGGGCTCGTGCTCCTTTTCCATAGGAAGGTGGGATCTTAAACGTTGGAGAAAAAGAAATCCCTTTAGTTGGAAACGGGGACGACCGCCTTATTCCTAGAAGCATGTTTATGATTGTATTTTGGTTTTAATACAAAACGGGTGAGAATTTTTGGTGTCTACAACATGTACAAGTGACGCTAACAAACACATAGTTCCACTTGCATCTGCAATGGTGGATGATGAGTCATATGCATCATGGTCTTGGTTTCTCTTTTGTCTAAGGGTCCATGTTATATTGGCTCGCGAGGATAGTGCTCCGATGTGCTTGATAGATGATCGTTATGTTGGGATCCTTGCTGTAGTGAAACGATCAAACGAGGTATGACAACCCCCAAATGTGCACTAGAGATACTGTGTTCACCACATTATGAGAAACTTCAACAAAGTGGAAAGAAGTGTAGGGCTGTCGAAGATGACCTCTAGAGTAGCCCTAGCATCACAGCCTCGTAAGTTTGATATTTTCTTGACAGAGTTGAAGAGTGCCAGTGTCACTACCCCTGATTTCTTTGACACTATACCAAAAGAGCAGTGGACATTCGCACATGACGGTGGGCATCGGGTTGGCATGATGGCTACAAACTTGAGTGAGGGTTATAAGGCCTTTTTGCTTGGTTCTAGAAACTTGCCTATTGCTACGTTGGTCGAAAAGATGTTTTATAATTGTGTGAAGTACTTTGACACACGAAGCGGTCAAGCATTGGTAGCTGTAGCTAGAGGAGAGGAGTATGCTAGCTGGACAATGGAGAAACTGCATCGATGGAGACAATCGGCCAACGCTCATAGTGTTATGAGAATCGATAGGCCTCGAAAGTTGTTCAAAATCATCACCGCCTTCAAAGCATCAACTTATGGATTCTAGGGTGGCAATAGACACACCATGAAGCTGGGGGATCGTCATTGTACTTGCCAGAAATGGCAAACATTTCAGAATTTCATGCTCACACGCGTGCGTAGCAGCTACCTTCATACACATGGACAGTACTACTCTTATGTGACCATGGTAAACTTGGCAGAAGAAGCTCAATGTGTACAACTGACTCTTCGCCCCATTTGGTGATCAACATTCATGATCTCCATTAGATTTTCCCATCATTCTTTCCGGTCTATATCGTGTGCTAGGAAAGGGAAGGCTAAAGTCAACCCATATTCATAATGAGATGGATTTGGAGGAGCCAAGGAAGAAGACTAGGTGCACCAAGTGTGAGCAGAAGGGTCATAAAAAGAGGAGATATCCTAATAAGAGTGGTTCTTAATGCTCGTTGTTTAGTACTTGTTGATTATTGTTGTACTTGAATTTATTTGTTAGACATCGTATTTGGTTTGTATTATTCATTGAATATTAATGCGATGTTTTTTATGTTCTAAAAGTAGCATATCTTACTTTTTCTTAAAATACAAGCTCTTAATATGGTTGAATGTTTGTTATTAAATATTCAGCTACACATGGATCCTGGTCCACCTCCTAATTCTATTCTTACACATCAGCGTAGTCATACGTCTAGGTCCGAGTGGGATGTGAATGAGTACCAGGTATTGCATTGTAGCCGCTTCGAGGCTAGTTTACGACGTGGCTCACACATGCCTTACAACGATAGAATGCACCCCTGTTTAGAGGCTTCAAGATTCTACGGGGTAGCCAGTCTAGCATTTATCTCCCTGGATTGGCATTTGATCACCGCACTAGTGGAGAGATGGCGCAGAGAGACACATACCTTCCATATGCTGTCAGGGGAGACCACCACCACCACCTTGGAGGACATAGCTATGCCATCTGGGCTACCTATAGATGGACAAGTAGTCACTGGTAGCACACATAAAAACTAGGGAGTGTTGTGCAACGATCTTCTTGGAGCTCGACCAGTAGATCTCGGGCATCATAGTAGGATCATGCTCACCTAGGTGGACACTACGTTTAGTCTGTTACCTCATGATACGGATGCGGTGACAGTGATGAGGCACACCCGAGCGTTCATAGTGATGTTGTTGGGTGGCACCGTATTTGTCGATCAGTTAGGGAACCAGGTCCATGTGATGTTCTTGCAGCTCCTACAAGACTTTGATGAGGCTGGTCAGTATAGTTAGGGGTCCACCAGTCTAGCATGGTTGTACCGGAAGTTGTGTCTGACGTCTAATGATGGGGACAACGGTATTGCTGGGGCGCTGATCATTTTACAGGTTTGGGCATGGGAGAGATTTCCTTAAATTGCTCCCATTCGTCACCCTACTCGTTACACTGGTTCACCTCCTTCTCTTTGATAAGTGGTGAAATAATGATGTTTTAATGTCTTTATACACCTTCATTTTACTTGGTGCATAGCTCATTTCACCACTTAATAGAGTGTTTTTGTGATTAATAGTGAACTTATACAGTTTGATATTTTGATAGGTAAAAGCTCACCTTGAGCACACTTTTGGCCCCTTTTAGAGCTAGTGGCATGCACCAACAGATTCCCCATCCTTCAAGCTTTCCAATGCCACAAACGAGGAGCAATTCTGAGCTGTAACAAAGATTCTAGGCCCCACACAAGTTAGAGAAAAATGTTTCTGCAGTCGACCGACCCATGGACCGACCCACTCTAGGTCGGTCGGAAGCTCCTGAAGCAGAAATTCATCTCTGCATTGGACCGACCCATAGGACCGACCCACACTGGGTCGGTTGGAACTTAAAAAGGTCACGTGCCCCGTCTTCAGAAGGCCGACCGACCCACTGGGTCAGTCGGACGTGGAAATTTCTCTACTTATGCCAGTTTTGAGGCTGATTCACACACTTCCACTTCTACACACTTAGAGACTTAAACAAAGAGAGAGAGATAGAGGCGATTTTGAGGGAGAAAAGAAGAAGAAGAAGAAGAAGAAGAAGAAGAAGAAGAAGAAGAAGAAGAAGAAGAAGAAGAAGAAGAAGAAGAAGAAGAAGAAGAAGAAGAAGAAGAAGAGAAGGAAGAAGAGGAAGAAAGCTCACCTTCTCCAAGCTCAACCACCTTCAACTCTCTCTCTCTCTCTCTCTCTCTCTCTCTCTCTCTCTTTATGTATCTCTAGGGCTGAGTAGTTCTATTTAGCACTTTGGGATGGGGATTTGAACATGAATCCCCCAACTAGCTTGTAAACCCTTACTTCATTAATTATGGTTATTTTCTCTCTCTTGTTCATTTAATGCTTTAACTTGATCAATTATGGCATTTATGGTAATTCCCAACACAAGACTTTGAGTTGGGGGTTGTGACTTAGAGGAGAGAGAAACCCTAGATTACGCTAGCTTGATTAGTTGGTGAAATTTGAGGCTATTAATGTGGACTTGCTATTAATTCTATCTAGTGATTTGAACTCTCCTTGATTTGGGAGTTGGGAGTATCTAGGTAAAAGTTGACTCTTCCATGACTTGGAAGGTCATTACAATAGTCCAAATAGGCAATTTGAGTGAGATGGGTTTATAAGTGAAGTTGGGGTGAATTTAGGTGATAATAACCATCCTAGGGTGCTTTCCATCCAAAACCCTTAACAACCAATTTTAGTTTCCATATTTAAGTTGCAGTTTTTCTTGAACAAAACCATTAAACTTGCCACTGGCTAAAACCCCCCTTTTTTTTACTTATTTATTGTTCTGTTACCGAATACCGAAGCTAGGGAGATAGATAGTCAATTTCCTAGCGGAACGACACTCTTTACTACCACTTCAATTGGGTTCACTTGCCCATTTATTGTGATATTGACCTGCACATAATTCACCTAACAAGTTTTTGGCGTCGCCGCCGGGGAAATTGATAGTCTCCATCATTTTCCCCAGTTTTGGTATTTTCGGTTTTATTTATTTTAGTTTTCTTTAGTTCTTGTTTATTTTTCCTACTTCTAATATTTATCATTGCTTGTGGTGAGCTTATTCAGGTACTTTCTGCTCTTCTTGTGTATACCAAGAACCCGGTTTAGCGACTCTCCTCTTGCTAGCCCGAGGTCCGAGCTCGAACGATCTCTAAGAAGAATCAGAAAGGATTTGATCAATCGCACTATGGCCGGCGTTCACATTGAGCCTGAAATTGAGGACAATGGTCAGGGGGATGAACAACCACAAATCTAACACCGACCTCTCAAAGACTACCAGCGACCGAACACCTAAGGAAGAGCTTCAGCAATAGTTCTTCCTACCTTGACGCAAGCTGAAGCGGCTCAATGGGCTTTCAAAACCCACTTCATCACCGCCATCCGGGACCAAGGAAAATTCAGTGGGGCGAATCCGGATGATGCTCCAAACCACTTGAGCCTCTTCTTGGATTTTTGCAACTCCTTCGGTAAAACGGGCAATCTAAACGAGAGGATCCGGCTACAACTCTTTCCCCACTCATTGTTCGACACAGCTTTGAGGTGGTACCGTAGTCTCCCATCAAATTCTATCCACACAAGGGAGCAAATGACTAGCAAATTTCTTGCCAAGTACTACCCCACAAGTAGGACAAGGCAATTAATTGGTGAAATCAACACATTCTACCAAGAGCCGGGTGAGACTTTGTAAGATGCATGGGACCGGTTCAAGGAGCTGCTCATGAATTGCTCTCATCATGGTCTAGATGACCAATCCTTGTGTCTCTCGTTCTTCAATGGGATGGACAACTCCAACCGTCTACTTGTTAACTCCTCCGCGGGAGGGAGCTTCATGACAAAGTCTCCCGAGGAAGGAATAGAACTCCTAGAGACAATGACCAATGACACAAGACAATGGTCTAGAGCCAAGGGAAGAGTACCAAGAGCAGATGGCCTCCTCAATGTGCAACCCACCGATCATCTCTCAGCTCAAATCTCATATCTTACGAAGATGGTAGAGAAGCTAGCTACTGCTCAAACCGAAATTGTCAAGTCCATAGCTTCTTCATCTTCCGGTCAATCCTCGGAGGGATGTGCCATTTGTGCGGGTCCCCACGACACTCGATGTTGTGAAGGGGAGATGAACATGAACCAACAAGAGGATGTGAACTTCATAAGCAACCGAGCATACAACAACAATAATGCGCCATGGAGGAACCATCCGAATATTTCATGGAGAAATGACCAAGGCCAAGGAGTACCAAACAAAAATTTCAACAACCCCCAAGGTTATAGACCTCAAGCTCAAAGCCAACCATCAAACTTTCAATCCGGATATAGACCACAAGGAACTCCTTCGGGTTTCCAACATCATCAACAACAAGAGTCCCCCTCCTCTTCTTCAAGTGGGACTTCAAGGTTGGAGAACCTCATGGCAGATTTCATTATCACCGCAAAGACCAAGTTCTCGGAGCAAGAGGCTTTCATTGCTAATCAAATGGCATTCAACAAAAACATTGAAACCCAACTTGGTCAAATATCTCAACAACTCTCCCAAAGGCCACCGGGCACCTTTCCAAGTCAAACAAAGCCCAACCCAAGGGAAGAGGCCAAAGTGGTAACATTGAGAAGTGGTTGACCCCTTCAAACGTCATCTCCACAAGCTGATCATGAGAACCAAGAGGATCAAAATGAAGAAATTCAAGATTGCCAAGAGGAAGAACAAGAGATTGTTGAGGAAGTTCCTTCTCAACCGAAAAATACTTCCAAGGAGAAGGAGTCTCCTGAATCATCTTCCCCTTCTACTCTTGCTAAGCCTTTACTACCTCTTCCATTCCCATATAGACTCAAAAAGAAAAATCTAGATGAACAATTTGGGAAATTTTTAAGCATTTTTAACAAGTTAACAATTAATGTTCCTTTTGCAGATGCTTTGAAACAAATGCCTACCTATGCCAAGTTTATGAAGGACATTCTTGCTAACAAGAGAGCAACACTTGGTGCGGAGATGGTGCAACTCACCGAGGAGATCTCGGCGCGCGGTCCTACGATGAAATCCCCCTCCAAAACTTGGAGACCCCGGTTTGCCTATAATCCCTTTCTCTATTGGTGATATAAATTGTGGTAGTGGATTATGTGATTTAGGTGCAAGTATAAATCTCATGCCGCTTTCAATTTTTGATAAACTTGGGATTGGCGAGTGTGCACCCACTGCTATGCAACTGCAACTTGCTGATAGGTCATTGGTCTTCCTGAAAGGGAAAGTTGAGGATTTAGTAGTGACTGTAGGGACTTTTGTTTTCCCTGCTGATTTCATCGTTATTGATATGGAGGAGGACGCTAGAGTACCACTGATATTAGGTCGCCCTTTCTTGCGAACTGCTAGGACCTTGATAGATGTGGAAAATGGAAAAATTATCTTGAGATTTCATGATGAAAAGCTTGAGTTTGACATGTCTAAGGTAGTGAAGAAACCCGCACATGCGGAAACTGTTTTTGCCATAGATGTTGTTGACTCTATTTTGCAGGATAATTACTCTTCTTGTTTTGATTATGATGCTCTCACCGTTGCTTTGACTGACACTTGTGGAAACCGGGAAGATGAACCAGAGGTGAGAGAGATGGTAGCTGCATTAGACAGGAGGTCAATGCCATATCGGACACATTACCCACCGGAACCCTTGGAGCGAACTGCACAAAAGCTCCTCACCTCGGTTAAGAAGCCTCCTACCGTGGAGTTGAAACCCTTACCCTCTCATTTAAAATATGCTTATCTAACTGAACCTTATGATCAACCTGTTATTATTTCCTCCTCTCTCACAGGAGCACAAGAAGACAGTTTGTTGAGGGTGCTTTGAGACAACAAGAGGGCTATTGGGTGGTCCATCTCAGACATCAGGGGTATTGAGCCGCATTTGTGCACTCACCAGATCTTCATGGAGGACAACTACAAGCCACTCGTCCAACCTCAGAAACGGCTCAACCCCAACATGAAAAAGGTAGTTAAAAAGGATGTCCTAAAGCTACTCGACTCCGGGATCATCTACCCCATATCCGATAGTCAATGGGTGAGCCCAACTCAAGTGGTACCAAAGAAAGGAGGGATCACGGTGGTGTCGAATGCCAAGGGTGAGCTGGTCCCCTAAAGAACAACAACCGGTTGGAGAGTGTGCATTGACTACAGGAAGTTGAACACGGCTACAAGGAAAGATCACTTGCCCTTGCCCTTCATCGACCAAATGTTAGAGAGGTTAGCCGGGCAAGACTTTTATTGCTTTCTTGATGGCTACTCGGGGTACTTCCAAATCCCCATAGCCCCTTACAGAACATTCGCATATAGAAGAATGCCTTTCGGATTATGCAATGCTCCCGTAACTTTCCAAAGCTGTATGATGGCCATATTCTCCAACTTTATTGAAAAAAGCATGGAAGTTTTCATGGATGACTTCTCAGTATTTGGGCTCAACTTTGACTCTTACCTAAAGAACTTGGACTCCATTCGCTCCCGATGTGAGGAAACCAATCTAGTACTCAATTGGGGGAAATGTCATTTCATGGTGAGAGAAGGGATCGCCCACGGGCACAAGATCTCCTCCAATGGGATTGAAGTTGACCGGGCCAAGGTCGAAGTCATAGAGAAGCTACCACCACCCACCTCGGTTAAAGACATTAGAAGCTTTCTTGGCCATGCCGGGTTCTACAGAAGGTTCACAAAGACTTCTCCAAAATCTCTAAACCTCTGTGTGACCTCTTAGCCAAAGATGCAAAATTCAAATTCACTGAAGAATGTCTAAAGGCCTTCAACACTCTCAAGGAGTGCCTTGTCTCGGCCCTGATAGTCGTGTCACCAGATTGGAGCCTCCCTTCTGAAATAATGTGTGATGCAAGCGACTATGCCGTGGGAGCAGCCCTATGTCAGAAAAAGGGATAAGATTCTGAGGACTATCTACTATGCAAGTAAGACCCTCAATGATGCTCAGAAAAAATATGCCACAACCGAGAAGGAGCTTCTAGCAGTTGTCTTTGCATTAGATAAGTTCCACTCTTATCTTTTGGGTAGTGGGGTGATTGTGCATACCGACCACTCGGCTCTCAAATATCTCTTCACCAAAGAGGACGCCAAACCGAGGCTTTTGAGATGGATCCTTTTGCTACAGGAATTTGAGATCGAGGTTAGGGATAAACCAGGTACCCAAAACGTTGTGGCTGATCACTTGTCTCGTATGGAGACACCGGATGATGGTACCCCGATCAATGAGCTTTTCCCGGATGAAACCGTGTTCACAATAGGAGAAACTGGTGACCCTTGGTTTGCCGACATCGCAAACTACTTGGTAAGGGGAGTAGTACCATACGAGATGACATACCAGTAGAGGAAGAAATTCTTCACCGACATCAAGCACTACTTTTGGGATGACCCTTACCTCTTCCGAGTCTGTGCCGACATAATGATTAGAAGGTGCATACCGATGGATGAAGTTCAAAGCATCCTCACCCAGTGCCACTCTCTTGAGGTAGGAGGGCACCACGGGCCAGCAAGGACAGCAGCTAAGGTACTACAGCCTGGGTTCTTTTGGAAAACG
Source organism: Limonium bicolor (assembly GCA_023374045.1). Taxonomy (NCBI): domain Eukaryota; kingdom Viridiplantae; phylum Streptophyta; class Magnoliopsida; order Caryophyllales; family Plumbaginaceae; genus Limonium; species Limonium bicolor. Next base: position 203,837,847 of record CM041780.1, on the reverse strand, counting down.
CTTCACAAGGACGGTCACTCCTTTGTAGCCGCTTGCGACCGTTGCCAAATGCTAGGGAACATATCCCGGAAGCACGAGATGCTACTAAATGTGATGATCGAGGTCGAACCCTTTGATCTATGGGGCATTGATTTCATGGGTTCTTCCCCTCCTCCCACTCCAATCTCTTCATCTTGGTGGCGGTAGACTATGTCACAAAATGGATGGAAGACATTGCATCCCCCACCAATGATGCCAAGGTGGTGACCAAATTCCTTAAGAAAAACATCTTCACAAGGTTTAGGGTACCTAGAGCGATTCTCAGCGATAGGGGATCTCACTTCTATAACAAACAGTTTGAGGCTTTAATGGAAAAATACGAAGTGAGACACAAGGTATCCTTGCCTTACCACCCTCAAACCAATGGGCAAGCCGAGGTGACCAATAGGGAATTGAAATGGATATTGCAATAGACGGTAAACTCCTCAAGGAAGGATTGGTTCTTAAGACTAGATGATGCAATATGGGCCTACCGAACAGCATACAAGACTCCCATCGGGATGTCTCCATATCGTCTAGTCTTTGGCAAGGCTTGCCACTTACCCGTTGAGTAGGAGCACAAATCCTATTGGGCTGTGAAAGCCTAAAACTTTGACCTCAAGAGTTCCGCCGACAAAAGGAATTTTCAACTCACCGAATTAGAGGAATTCCGGGAGGAAGCCTATGAGAACAACCGCATTTACAAGGAGAAGGCCAAGAGGTGGCATGACAAAATGATCCTAAGGCGGGAGTTCCACGAGGAAGACCGGGTATTGCTCTACAATTCGAGATTGAAGCTTTTTCCGGGTAAGCCCAAGTCACATTCGTGCATTGCTCATTTCACCACTTTATAATAGAGTGTTTTTGTGATTAATAGTGAACTTAGACAGTTTGATATTTTGATAGGTAAAATCTCACCTTGAGCACACTTTTGGCCCCTTTTAGAGCTAGTGGCATGCACCAACAGATTCCTCATCCTTCAAGCTTTCCAACGCCACAAACGGGGAGCAATTCCGAGCTGTAACGAAGATTCTAGGCCCCGCACATGTTAGAGAAAAATGTTTCTGCAGTCGACCGACCTATGGACCGACCCACTCTGGGTGGGTCGGAAGCTCCTAACGCAGAAATTCGTCTCTGTACTGGACCGACCCATAGGACCGACCCACACTGGGTCGGTCAAAACTTAAAAAGGTCACGTGCCCCGTCTTCAGAAGGCCGACCGACCCACGGGACCGACCCACTGTAGGTCGGTCGGACGCGGAAATTTCTCTACTTATGCCAATTTTGAGGCTGATTCACACACTTCCACTTCTACACACTTAGAGACTTAAACAAAGAGAGAATGAGAGAGAGAGAGAGAGAGAGAGAGAGGCGATTTGAGCGAGAAGAAGAAGAAGAAGAAGAAGAAGAAGAAGAAAAGGAAGAAGAGGAAGAAAGCTCACCTTCTCCAAGCTCAACCACATTCAACAATGGCTCTCTCTCTCTCTCTCTCTCTCTCTCTTATGTATCTCTATGGCTGAGTAGTTCTATTTAGCACTTTGGGATGATGATTTGAACTTGAATCCCCCAACTAGCTTGTAAACCCTTACTTCATTAATTATGGTTGTTTTCTCTGTCTTGTTCATTTAATGCTTTAACTTGATCAATTATGGAATTTATGGTGATTCCCAACAACACAAGACTTTGAGTTGGGGGTTGTGACCTAGAGGAAAGATAAACCCTAGATTGTGCTAGCTTGATTAGTTGGTGAAATTTGGGGCTATTAATGTGAACTTGCTATTAATGCTATCTAGTGATTTGAACTCTCCTTGATTTGGGAGTTGGGAGTATCTAGGTAAGAGTTGACTCTTCCATAACTCAGAAGGTCATTACAATAGTCCAAATAGGCAATTTGAGTGAGATAGGTTTATAAGTGAAGTTGGGGTGAATTTAGGTGATAATAACCATCCTAGGGTGCTTTCCATCCAAAACCCTTAACACCACTTTTAGTTTCCATATTTAAGTTACATTTTTTCTTGAACAAAACCATTAAGCTTGCCACTGGCTAAACCCCCCCTTTTTTTTACTTATTTATTGTTCCGTTACCGAATACCGAAGCTAGGGAGATAGATAGTCAATTTCCTAGCGAAACGACACTCTTTACTTCCACTTCAATTGGGTTCACTTGCCCATTTATTGTGATATTGACCTTCACATAATTCACCTAACACTTTTCCGCTTGCTGCTGGTTGGCATGTCGAATTTGATGTGACCAACCACTATACACATGTGCTCACTCACTATAGAAAGTCATTTGACAGGAAGACACCGAATCAGGTTAGTGTCATTTTTTTTGTATGTTGTTGTCGCTTCATTTCTTTAACATAGTGGGTCTAACTCTTTTTTTCTTCTTTCAGATTGTCTGGCACCCTATACGGAGGAGATGATATAGTTTTTACCTCCATATTGTTTGGCTGGTCGTCACATTACACAATCTCGGGTGCCACTTATATGCTTTCATAGAGTGGAGTGACATCTCCCGGATTGTGGGATGCGGTAGTTTGGCGGGGTTCAGTTTCCACCAGCTGATCCTAGCACAGTCGGGGATGATCCATGAGTAGATTAGCACAACATCGACTTGAGAGGCTGCACTGATTGGAACTGGGCAACTCACCATTCAAATTACATTGCCTTATGGAACCAGCATGCTGAGAGAGTGGTTGATCTTCAGTTGGATGATGCAGGTGCTGCGTACAAAGAGTGGTTCGGTCACAACACGAGGAGGTGCATAGGCCGCATGGGAGCTTGTTGGGATATATGGTGAGTAAACTTTACTTGACTTGTGTTATACCCAAAATTTTGCCCCCCCTGGTTAGGGTCTACGAGGTTTTGGTGTTGTGAGGGGCATTTCAATCAAGTAATGAGAGGTCCTGGCTCGATCGGTGCATTCCAGGGCATGGGGAGCAGTTTCGTCATTGTCAGGGGCGTTTTTGTAATTTTTAAGGCTCCCGAGACCTCCTATCGGCTTTCTCTCTCCTCCAAAGGATGCCCAAATCAGCTTGAAATGCTTTGATATTTTAACCCATGACGGAGGATGACATTTTAAGCATAATGGCGTTGGAATTTTGATTTTTTGAATTTTCAGTAATTTCCTAGCAATTTCTGGCTGAATCTGACGAGAAATCTAATTTAAAAATATTCCAACATTTCAAAAATCCGATTCCACTTCAGAAAATTCATAATTGCCATCCTTGACATGTGGTTAAAATTTCACAGCAAAATTCCTTTGGGAAGTCATTTAATTAAAATGTCAAAAAAATTTACTTTTACTAGATTTTCTTTATCTTTAAGAAAGTCTATATAAGGGGATAGGTTTTTTGATAAAATCAGAATCTCATATGTCCAAGAACCCTAGGAAGACAGAAAGCACAGCCCTCTCTCTCTCTCACGTTTTCCAACGCCCGGCCACTCAAATCATACTGAAAATCCCCCGAAATCACCATCTAAACTCGTTTTCCAATCCCCAAAGCACCAACAATCATCAAAACCCCACATAAACACCACCAAAACGTGAAGAACAGCAAGAACAACCAACAACCAGAAGCTTGGTTCGAAAACCCTTCAGGTCTGCCATCAACGGAGCACTCGACGAATCCCGGTGTGAAGAATCATCGTGAACCCGAAGTTAAAACAGGTAGAAATTCTACTTTCCTAACTCCCCACGATATTATCAGTCTTGCCACAAAATTTGGGTTCAAACTAACTCTTTTTCGCTTCTGTATCACTAATTGTTTTAGCTACTGCCTTGTTACTTGTTTGCTAAGTTTCGTATTAATTTTGATTTCAAATTGAGTTCTTTCAATTACTAACGTGTTCATAATCTTTCAGGCTACATACCCATAAAATTTGAGCTCAAAACACCGTCGGGAGCCATAAAAAACCCACTGTCCGTGGGTTGTCCGTGACCTCGGACTCATTGTCCGGGACCACAGACGGGTTGTCCGTGACCACGGACACCCACAGACGGTGGCGGGATTTTATATTTTTCAAATTTTCAAATTTTAGGGTTTCTGTCAATACATGTCCGGGCCCACGGACACCCTGTCCGTGGCCCCGGACTTTTCAAGTTTGTGTTTTTATTTTAGTTCTGTTTTTCAAAATTATTTAATTCAACTGGGGTCCGTGGTCTCGGACATTAGGTCCGTGGCTACGGACGTGATTAAAATTTGACCTAATTCTGCCTCCGAAACCCTAGTTTAGGTAGCTTTTAATTTCACTTTAATTTTCTGTCAAAAAAACGCTAAAAAATAAAAAAACTGAAGCGCGCACTTAGGTTAAAAACGACTTTGTAGTAAGCCGTAAATAAACCAAGTAGAGGAAAAACGACCTAGGAAGGGTAATGAAAGTAAGTGAACCCTAAATAAGTCGAATACCAAGCCCCCGAACCCGAACTCTACCTTTCCTAATTTATCCTAGGTTAAAATTAGGTGGCGACTCATAATAGGTTCCAGTGAGCTAGCTTAGGTTTTAATAATTATTGTTATATGACATAGTTATTAATCTTAGGTTATAAGTGGACCTAAAACCCAGCTAGATCCCAATCAACTTTAATCAACATAGGATAGGGTTTAAAAACCGAGGCTCACAAACTGGCGACTCTGCTGGGGACAAAATTCTTAATTTTAACTTGTTTAATTTTAAGAAAGAGGGCTTAACTCGAAAATGTTTATTTATGGCTTTATTACTCTGTTTGTTTACTTTTGTGCGCAATTTAAATTTATGTACCTTTGCATCATATGAGAGAGAGGGTCCATGCAAACCGATTTCACCCCGGGACCTGTTTGAGGGTCCCCTGTCAGGGACTCACACCTTTTAGGTGATGTGAATAAGTGGGGGAAAAGAGGAGAGTGTCGTCTAACCACACCCCCTTAATACCTGGGCTTTAGCCCCAAGCATTTTCCTGGCAGTACCCTTACCTAGCCCATTGTTTGGTCAGTCAAAGACCCGACCGTAGACGCACACCTTCAGGTGATGTGAAAAAAGTGGGGAAGCCCAAAGAGAATAGCGTGCAAGACCTATTCCTTTGTGGTGACCTGGGCCTGCGCCCCAAGCACCTCTCTGGATCGATCCGTACCCATTAGTCAAGGCCGTCGGGTGAGAACATTTTGAATTTGTGTGGAACCTTGTTTGTTCTTGTGATTGGCCCATGACTAGACTTAGAACGGATAGGGAATCACCCCACAGTTGGCCCAACCTAGTTCGAAGTCCCAGTTGTTTATGGTCCATAAGCAAAGTTGAGTGCTGATTGATACCCTGTATGTGTTTTCAGAAGAAGGAGTCCATGGCCCACTGCTTCGAATTCATCAAGTCCTGTGACAGAACTATGAAAGATGTGATCAACTGGTCAAAGAAGGTCAATAAGTTGTCTATCCTCCACACTCTGGCATATTTATCCCAGACGTGATTGTACGAAGATTTCCTGAGAGCGGCTATTAACCATTGGGATCCGGTTGAACATCTTTTCAAGTTTGGAGATAACGAGCTAACTTTACTACCTGAGGAATTTGACGCACTTCTAGGGGCCAATACCCTAGCTAGCCCAGTAGTGCCGAACTTGACACCCTCACTGGTCGAGGCCCATTCCCATTTACTTGGGCTAAGTCCGACCCAGTTGCTAGGAATGGTAGGGCCCAAGGGATTGCCAGTGGAAACTCTTTCAGACTTCATTACCTCTGAGACCTCCTTGGAGCACAAGAGGAATTTTCTCGATCTCGCATTGCTAGCAATCTACCTCTTTAGAACCCCGTACATGGCCATACACCGAAAAGTTTTCCCTTTGCTTCTACAGGTTCGAGCTGGTTCGCCTTGGGGCCGTTGATAGTTGCACAAATTATTCAGAGTCTAGATTCATGGCCCAAGTCAAAGGATACCCCTTACTTCTTCGAAGGAAGCATTCATCTTCTGCAAGTTTGGCTTTTCGAGCGGCTCAAGCTGATTCCTGAGTACAACCAAATGTTCACGATTCAGCATCTCCCTAGAAGACGCACCCCCAAGGAACCGGTTAACAGATGGCCATCTTTCTTGAACTCTATTCAGCAGGGACATCAGGTCCGATGGACAGTCTCGACTTGGAAAATTGAAGGAGTTCGGATGTGTGGAGGTTACTACGGAGGGATCTCGTTACCTGGTTTTGAGAACTTTCATGTCATTCATCCCTGGCGTTCCAATCGTCAAATCGGGCAAGCCCAAAACCGACCCAAGGGCTTGCTATATGAGGCACCAAGGAGAGCATACGGTCACGAAGCTCTCCATGCAATCATGATGGATCGACTCGAAGGGGAAGTTCAAGTGGTAAATCCCTTGGCACCTGAAGACTTGGAGCTCTCTGCTAGTTATCGGAAATGGCTACGCGGTCGAAAGGAGGAGGTAGATGCATTCAAACGAAGGAAGGAGAAGGTAGCAGAGCCAAGAGTTACCAAGAGGAAGCTCGCGTGTTAGACATCTAGTCCTGGCATTTCCTGTTTTCCTAGAGCTCTATAAATTGGATTTCTTTCAATTTCGAGATGAATAAAGAGAATATTTTGTTTTGCTTAGTTTTCTTATAAATTAAACAATTACTTTTCGAGGCAAGCAAATGACTTTAAAAAAAACACACAAAAAAACATACAAAAAAATGGGCATTCGTGACCCCGGACGCGCCGTCCGTGGCCCCGGATGTTGACTCGGACGTCCGTTTGACCGCCAAACGGTGCCGTTTTGATTAGTGGCCTTACTCACCCGATTCAAATCGGGATTCTCCCCCAAATTCACCATTTTCGTTCTAGCAACCCCCATTTCCAAAACCCTAACTTCTCTCCTCCATATCTCACTCGTTTCTTGACCAAATCACTCCATTCCACCGCCATTTTGCTCCCAAAACATTCCTCTTTCAATTCTAAGCATTTCCATACCAAGATCTCCTCATTTCGAGCACTTACGAAGGCTGAAAGTTGCGTCCGAATCAAGTCCGGGGTGAACGGTTTTTGTCCGATTTCAGCACTTTCCCAACTCCCAATCTTAAATACTCTTTCACCATTGTATTTGGGTAAGTTTTCTCTACATTTTGACTACTCATTTGTCCATTTTGGTGAAGAAACGAAGAAAAACGAAATTTGGAGCTAGGAAGAAGACGACAATGGTGGTTCTCGGGTCAAATTTTCGAAGTTTGATTTTTTATGTTTTAAATGGCCATTTAGCTTTTAAAAGACGTTTTAAAACGTAAAAAGTTCGTTTGGAAGGTTAAAACTGTTCGTAATTGCCAAAAATCGCCCATTTCGGTTTAGTGCGTTTTAAGTGCAAAATGAGGTTCCTTGCGTTTCTAGCTCGTGGAATGTTAGCAATTTGCATGAATGGTAGATCCTAGGACTGATTATATGGTGTGGAGTGCATTTGAAAGCACGGGATTCATGAAAATTTAGGGGAAACTCTGTCAAAATTCCTACAGAATTATGTCTTTTGTTTTTGTTGAATCCTTAGGCATATCATGGAGGGTCGTAGGAGTTCCCGTAGGGTAGATGAGGCTGGGGCATCAGGCTCTCAGCCACGTCACAGACGCCACAGAGAGACATCCCCTACCTATGACCATACCCGTTTCAGAGGAGCTCGGCAGGAGCACTGGTTTTATGAGAATCAGGATATTTCCATCCAACAGGAGCGTCTCTTCAGCGATGAGGTGATCGCCACTTTTGATCTCGATCACCTACTTCAGCACCTTCACAAGGTGGGGTTGCTTACCTGCCCGAGGAGTTACATCAGGGAGTTAGTCATAGAGTTCTATGCTAACTTGGACCAGGATGAGACCGGGGCCATTGTATCCTACGTGTGTGGTCGGCCCATCACTGTAGGCTTAGAGGATTTTGTGCACTTTTACGGCCTGCATCCTAGCGACCCTGAGCATAGAGGGTTCGAGATGATAGCAGCGTCAGAGAGTGAGGCACACCAGTTTTATCTACAGCACTCCACCTTGTTAGAGCGTGTTCGCTCTTCTATGAGGGATCAGCCGAGGAAGCAGGTGATCCTTCCCTCTGCTCTACCCACCGCTGTGGACAGGGTACTCCTGGAGGTTCTGTCCCATAACGTGCTACCAAAAGCACACAATGATGTCTCTGCCCGCTATTGCTTCCTCATAAGATACATTCAGCATCCACCCGATTCAGAGGAGGGTTTAATTCCACTGTCAGTCTTGATGAGAGACCATCTGATGACGGCAGCTCGGGTTGGTCGCCATGCTTTAGTCTACCCGAGTTTCATCCAGTGGCTATGCGAGTGCGCACAGATCCCGATGGGGGATGGCGATTGGGAGCCTTTATATCCTACCTACACCATGGAGATGCTGAGGTCCCTTGGCTACTCAGCCAATCAGGGTTGGGCCTTCCCGCAGCAGGCCAGAGTCTTTTCTCAGAGGCCAGTCCTGCCTAGGCAGAGACAGCAGGCACCAGAGCCTGAGGACGTCCCACACCACGAGGACCCGTCAGGAGGATACACCTACCAGAGTGAGGAGTCGAGCCACATGGGTACTGAGTACCCTACACCACTTTCTTCCTACTACGCCTTATCAGCTCCGCCACCACAGCCAGCTACACTTGAGAGCTTGCAGAGGGATATCCAGTCTCTCCACATCACCCAGGGTCGCATGGAGCGTAGGCAGATGCGCATGGAGGGTCGCATGGATGCTTTCATGACTCACATGTATTCAGTCTTCCCACGTCCACCTCCTCCAGGGCAGTAGTTTTAGGATTTTGTATTTTCTCTAGGTACTTCATGTCCTTTTTCGTTTGTATCGTCAGACATGAGTTTTCTTTTGGTGATTTTGTGCTTTGACATTTGTTGCATGTTTCATTTAATGTTATTTGAGAAAACTCTTGCATGTAGAAAATCATTGTCCACTATCACAAGTTAGCTATGCATCTCTGTTGTCAAAACTAGGTAAAAAACAGGTCATCTCATCATTCCACCCATGTGTCTTACCACTTTACCTTTCCACCACTTCACCAAAGTTTAAATTAGAAGAAGCCTCGAAACAGGAAAAATGAATCATTCAACAATCACCTCCTCACAAGAACACCCCACCATCATTTACCATCACACATGCAATCACCCTCCCTAAATAACTTGGGCATTCAAAGGTTTGTTAAATAAACCCCAAACAATACTGGGGGCAATCTGAGTTTAAGACCGAAGATGATTATTTCTTTTGTTTAAGTGCGTGAACAAGTCTTTGAGCGAACATTGTGTGAGAGTGTCTTGAGTGGTAAAACCAAGAGCGAAGGAGCGTGTCATTTTTACACAACTCCAGAGAGGTCACATTCAAAGGTAAGGTAAGGTAAACGGCATGACTCCAACCGAAGGAGATAATTTGTAAATTTACGCTTAAACCTAAGAAAAGTAACAAAGAACGGATACACAACTATTAGGGATGACGAAGCACCTAGGTACAGCACCACGCAGCCAAAAGCCTGTGAACCCAGACATTAAACCCTAGGCACCCCCGCTGAGCTTTTTGTGTACATCCTCTTGTTACAACACTACAAACTCCACAAACAAGCCAGCCAATGATGAACAACCGACCTGGTGATCAAAGGAAGCAAGGAGCCCGACTTCCGAATAGCAACTTCACAAGTCCAAAGAAGCAAAACCGCTACCAACATGACGAAGCGATCCGTAAATGGTCCCAAAGTGACACAGGATCCCAATGAGCTAACATCAAAAACAGCTCTCAAAGTTCAAAACCGGGAAACACAAGAACCCCGAAGGAAAAGTGATTCAAAGAAAGGCAAACCTGGAAAGCCTTGGAGTAATCCAAAATCAGAAGAAAGGGAGGAGGTGCAATGAACAACTCAAAAATCCAGAGTTTCAAGCTCATAAGCGAAGTCATCATGAAGTAGCCAAACGACTTCAAGACAAAGAAAGTAAGTCCGGGAGAAGGTGCAAGTTGCGGCTTTGGTCACCTTTATAGCTCCACATATCCTAAATATTCCTCGTTGTCCTGTTGTCATTCATCACACCCCATAGCCACGTTGTAAGCTTAAAAGACTTCCGACTTAGTAGTTGTGTATCCAATCGAGTGAAGGTAACAGGTTGAACGCGTAAATCTAACAAATGTTAAATTCAATGGTTGAGATGTCTTGACCAAAAGGAGGGCACGAGTGCAAACATCAAACACTTTGAGTGTAGGATAGAAGGCACCACATCAAAATAAACCCTGACCTTGTGAGGATGAGATTTGTTTTTGCGCAATTAATCAAAGAAAATACTGGGGGTAATCGATCGTTTCGTTGGATTGCCATAAAGCCCTGAAAACTCAGATCACCTCAAGGAAAAATGCTGGGGGCAATTGTTGGTCCCAACAATTGCGACAACAATACCGACGGAGGCCTGTCCTAAGCCCTTCCTCCACATCAAATATCTACAGGCCCGTCCTAAGCCCTTCCTCCACATTCAAATATCTACAGGCCCGTCCTAAGCCCTACCTCCACATTCAAACATTCACAGGCCCGTCCTAAGTCCTACCTCCACATTTAAGCATCCTCAGGCCCGTCCTGAGCCCTACCTTCACATTCAAACACTCACTGGCCCGTCATAAGACCTAGATCCATCTTTAGGCTCGTCATAAGACCTAGAACCATCCTTAGGCTCGTCATAAGACCTAGATTCAATCTTTAGGCTCGTCATAAGACCTAGATCTCATCCTTTAGGCTCGTCATAAGACCAAGTTGCATACCTTTAGGCACGTCATAAGACCTAGATCCCAACCTTTAGGCTCGTCATAAGACCTAGTTGCATTCCCTTAGGCTCATAGTAAGGCCTAGCATTACCTTTTAGCTTACCCACTCTCATCAAACACGTTGCATTCATCTCATTCATATAGGCTCGTCATAAGACCTAGTTGCATTATCCAGGCGTGTCACAAGACCTGGCGACAGAAAAGTTGGCGAGGTGATGGTAATAAATCCTCCTATGTTATGTCAACTTACTTTGGGATCAACGAATGGTGGGCAAAGGAAATAAGTCCCCAGGGTTTTTACCAGGAGCTATCCTGCACACCGCTTGGGGGCGATGGCAATAAGTCCACATTGGGTCCAGCCAGGAGCATTGGCACGGGTTTCGGTCCCCAGAAGCATCCGAGCATCATCAACATCATCTGCATCAATATCATTAGCATCATTAGCATCATTAGCATTTCAACATTCTTGCATTTGCATACCATCCAGTTTTCACGTCCTAGGTAGTCAACGCCTTAGAATCGCTTGACATTGCATTATTTCATTTTCGTCACCTAGGAAGTCAGCGCCTTAGAATAGCTCGACAACATTTTGTTGCTTAGGTAGTCAGCGCCTTAGAATAGCTCAACAACGTTTTGTTGCTTAGGTAGTCAGCGCCTCCGAATAGCTGGACATAGTCGACGCGGTTTCGCACAACATGGAGGATTCTGTGGAGTCCAAATTTTGGGGCATCACTCAAGCATCAACCAGACTTTTCACATCTATTACAAAGTCCAGTTGACGGGGGGCAATCTGTTATACCCAAAATTTTGCCCCCTGGTTAGGGTCTACGAGGTTTTGGTGTTGTGAGGGGCATTTCAATCAAGTAATGAGAGGTCCTGGCTCGATCGGCGCATTCCAGGGCATGGGGAGCAGTTTCGTCATTGTTAGGGGCGTTTTTGTAATTTTTAAGGCTCCTAAGACCTCCTATAGGCTTTCTCTCTCCTCCAAAGGACGACCAAATCAGCTTAAAATGCTTTGATATTTTAACCCATGATGGAGGATGACATTTTAAGCATAATGGCTTTGGAATTTTGATTTTTCGAATTTTCAATAATTTTATACCAATTTCTGACTGAATCTGACAAGAAATTCAATTTAAAAATATTCCAACATTTAAAAAATCAGATTCCACTTCAGAAAATTCATAATTTCCATCCTTGACATGTGGTTAAAATTTCACAGAAAAATTCCTTTGGGAAGTCATTTAATTAAAATGTCAAAAAATCTTACTTTTACTAGATTTTCTTTATCTTTAAGAAAGTCTATATAAGGGGATATGTTTTTTGATAAAATCAGAATCTCATATGTCCAAGAACCCTAGGAAGACAGAAAGCACAACCCCCTCTCTCTCTCTCTCTCTCTCACGTTTTCCAACGCCCGGCCACTCGAATCATACCGAAAATCCCCCGAAATCACCATCTAAACTCGTTTTCCAATCCCCAAAGCACCAATAATCATCAAAACCCCACATAAACACCACCAAAACGTGAAGAACAGCAAGAACAACCAACAACCAGAAGCTTGGTTAAACCCTTCGGGTCTGCCATCAACGGAGCACTCGACGAATCCCGGTGTGAAGAATCATCGTGAACCCGAAGTTAAAACAGGTAGAAATTCTACTTTCCTAACTCCCCACGATATTATCAGTCTTGCCATGAAATTTGGGTTCAAACTAACTCTTTTTCACTTCTGTATCACTAATTGTTTTAGCTACTGCCTTGTTACTTGTTTGCTAAGTTTCGTATTAATTTTGATTTCAAATTGAGTTCTTTCAAATACTAACGTGTTCATAATCTTTCAGGCTACATACCCATAAAATTTGAGCTCAAAACACTGTCAGGAGCCATCAAAAACCCACTGTCCGTGGGTTGTCCGTGACCTCGGACTCATTGTCCGGGACCACGGACGGGTTGTCCGTGACCACGGACACCCACAGACGGTGGCGGGATTTTATATTTTCAATTTTTCAAATTTTAGGGTTTCTGTCAATACATGTCCGGGCCCACGGACACCCTGTCCGTGGCCCCGGACTTTTCAAGTTTGTGTTTTTATTTTAGTTCTGTTTTTTGAAATTATTTAATTCAACTGGGGTCCGTGGTCTCGGACATTAGGTCCATGGCTACGGACGTGATTAAAATTTGACCTAATTCTGCCTTCGAAACCCTAGTTTAGGTAGCTTTTAATTTCACTTTAATTTTCTGTAAAAAAAAACGCTAAAAAATAAAAAAACTGAAGCGCGCACTTAGGTTAAAAATGACTTTGTAGTAAGACGTAAATAAACCAAGTAGAGGACGACCTAGGAAGGGTAATGAAAGTAATTGAACCCTAAATAAGTCGAATACCAAACCCCCGAACCCGAACTCTACCTTTCCTAATTTATCCTAGGTTAAAATTAGGTGGCGACTCATAATAGGTTCCAGTGAGCTAGCTTAGGTTTTAATAATTATTGTTATATGACATAGTTATTAATCTTAGGTTATAAGTGGACCTAAACCCGGCTAGATCCCAATCAACTTTAATCAACATAGGATAGGGTTTAAAAACCTAGGCTCACAACTTGTTTTATTTTAATATCAGGACATATTATTTTATTGAATTCATTTGTTGAATTGTGGTGTAGGGGGAGACCACAAATGAGGTCACCAACATGCTTGAGGCGATGCAAGTCGATGACGCTCTCACTAGACTATGGGTGAGAGACGAGTACAACAACACGTACTATGTCCTCCCACGGCCACAACAAGTCCCAGCAAATGCCCCTACCGATCAAGATGCAAATGCCCCTGTGGATCAGGGTGGAAGAGAAGGGCGCGCTTGTCATGTGCGTGGTCAAGGAAGAGAACGTGCACGTGGTCAAAGTGCTGGGCCAGGAGATCATCAAGAGGGTGACGCGTTCAACATCGCCAGTAGCATGCTCATGTTTCAGGTCGTCGATCCTACACAGCAAGTCGATACCACTGGGTATGTATACTATAGGAGCAGCTTAGGCTTACACAGGGCATCATCTTCCAGTGTTGGGATGAGCATGGATGTTGACATCACGACACCGACTGCAGACCTTGGTTTAGCTTCCACTTCTACTCCTGGTGTAACACCCCAACCGCTAATCCTTCCATTATCCTCTAATCCTTCCCATAATTACCTTACTCGCAGCGGAATACTTACCTACTCCCGGCGGGTGATACAATGCCGTTAACCATCCAAGGTTAACAAGGCTACTACTACTTACCGTATCGGTCTGACGATTAGAATGAATACATACATACTACTTACTTTACAATACCAATTACTTAATTACATTTGATTACCGAGTATACCGAATATACGAATTACATTCCAAGACTACTTCCCAAAAATGAAGAGTTTATACAACTACTCCTTTCTATCCAATCGAGAATTCAATATCCAAAAAGGTGTACCACATGGTACACCGGCTACCCAAAAAGCTCTAGCCGTGTACAACTCGGTACACTATTCCAGTTCCTACTAACTACTCCAAAAAGAATTACATGCGGCCCTTACTCTACCTTCACGCCTCGCGGGTACCTGTGGAGTAAAAACATTCCCCCGAGGGGGTCAGCTTACGCTGCATATGATAACCGCATACCCCGCGTACTAGCGAGGGTACGCCAACTATTTGGTCGAGTACATGCGGTTCGTTTCATTCATACATACATACATGCTTCATACAATACAATACAATACATTCATTTTACCAAGCATACATGCATACAATGCATACAAGGAATACAATACAAGTCATTCATTCATACTTACCATACCCACCGCATCACGGAGATACAATTCTCCAATACATACAAGGTCTTGTTAGCCTTATTACACACCCGGGTTAATCGGGTGTTCAATACTTTTACTCCGGGTCAATGACTTACAATAGTCAAGACCAATACAAATACAATACATACTTTTTACATACTTACTTCCAGTTAAGTCGGTATGACCTCCGGGCAGGGAATACTACTTCCCACCACCGGGCTTTAGGGTGGCCCACTAATCCAGGATGCTACCCATACAAGGGAATTGGTCCAAGGAAAAGATCATAGCCAGGATTCGGTTCCAACCTCTTGTGGTTCCTTATCCTCACGCGTGGCCGAAACTATATCGGGCTTCTACTCATTCCATTTTACTCATTACTCATGTTAGGAGTTAGGTTGTTAGGAATTAGTAGAAGTCCATACTTACTTCCATACATACATACGTACACAAGTACTCATACTTACACATACACTTCATTTCCATTCATACATTTCATGAATTATACAAACTAAATGTTCAAGAGCATAAACAAGAACAATATAGTTCAAACACATATAAGTACAATATAAATCCGATTCATGCATTTATCTTGTTGGTGATCACATAAACACACAAATCGGGGTAACCAAGTTAGGATACAGGGCATGAGGAATCATACCGTACACCGTCGAATACGTACTACCGGTTCCTTTGGAGATCAACTATTTGATTCCTATACATACACGAAGTAGTATGATCAATGATCTATTATTGATCTAACTTACTCCTTCATTGTTACTTTCAATGTATACTTGCTACTTTATTACTTTCTTACTTGGTTATAAAACCATTCTTTTCTTTACTACTCCTTACACTTGTTTCCTTACTCATATACTTACTTCCCTACCATCATTACTTCATTAATGGTGCACTACTATATATATATGCATATATGTGTGTAGGCATATATATATGTACACATGATAACTATAATCATATAATTAAATTTTTTTTTTTGTCAGGACCGGACTTGCGACCTACC
This sequence comes from Limonium bicolor, assembly GCA_023374045.1. NCBI lineage: Eukaryota > Viridiplantae > Streptophyta > Magnoliopsida > Caryophyllales > Plumbaginaceae > Limonium > Limonium bicolor. The sequence goes on along the minus strand of CM041780.1, from coordinate 203,822,250 downwards.
TTGCAAGTCCGGTCCATTCCAGTAGCTCAGGTTACGGAAATTCTTCTGGCCGACCGGACTTGCAAGTCCGTCGCAAGTCCGGTCCATTCCAGAAGGTTTCATCGGGGAATTTTTCTGGTCCGACCAGGCTTTCAAGTCCGGTCGATTCCAGTAGCTTCCTGACGGGAAAATTTTCTGCTCGACCGGACTTGCAAGTCCGGTCGCAAGTCCGGTCGATTCCAGAAGCTTTCCCGTCTTGTAAATCTGGGCTCGACCGACCTTGCAAGTCCGGTCGCAGGTCCGGTCGGCCCCAGTACTTCAGTTTAAAAATCTGTTTTCAATTGCATTCTTTACCCATTGCTTCCCCAATCTTTACCAATACTTCCCCACATGATCTAGCACTAGTTAAGTACTCTAAATCACCTTAGTTCATCCCCCAAACTTACTACACAATACTTACACTCACTTACATAATTTTCCAACATCTCATCTCAACATTTACATTGCTTCTCTTCACACTATTGCTACAGATTTTAGTTTCTTCCATTATGCTACAGAGTTTCATCTCAACTCTTGCATTCCAATACCCCTTCAACTAATGCTATACCTAGCATCCAAAATGCATTACCTTACACTCTAGTTTCAATCCCTAAACATACTTCTTTCAAAATCTGTTACAAACTACAAAACTCTCCATTTAAACTCTCCAAGTATTTCCTCTTCTTAAACAACTTAAGTCCTCTCCTTTCTACACAAATTTTGACATGGTCTCCCCTATAATTCTTACTTTCTCCACACATTATCTCAGCTCACAAATCACATGTTCTCACAACCTGTTACACAATACTCATTATACACATTTCAATACCACTACAACATCCATAAAATCCTGCACACATACACATTCACTACCCAAGGTGTTCCCAAGTTTTAAATATCATTTAAAACTTCAAAAACTGTTACATTCTTTTCTCCAATACATTACTACTACTCATTACTCAATCCATTAATCATTTTACTTACTCAAAAACTGTTACAATACCACATACACAAGCTAGTTCAAGGTAAACACAATTACCTTGTCTTGCTAGTTTTCTTTTCTTTCTTTTCCTTCCTCTTCCTTTCTTCTCCTCGTTCTCGGTTCCAATGAGATTCACACACACACAAGTGCTACAGCACATAACACATACACAACACCATTTAGCATTTCATTTTATACTAACCCTAGAATTCAAGTTTTAGGGTTTAGGCAAGGATGTTACCTTCCAATGAGTAGATGAAGTTCTTGCTTAGCAAGGGAACAATATTTCTAGCCCAAGAAGGAGCCAAAATCGGCTGAAGCAACAAAGAGCCAAGAGTTCAAAACATGGAAATCCTTAAAATGCCAATGAGAGCTAGAAACAATGGATTTTCGAACTTCTTTTTACCTCAAGATGAAGAGGAGGTGAAGGTGCTTCTAATGGTGGCTTCAAATCTCCAAATGGTGAACACCCATAAAATTGAAAGTGGAGCTTTTGGATTTTTGAAAGGATGAAAATGTTCTCCTTTGCAAGGGGATTACAACGGTATAATTTTTGTTGGATTTGGAGGAGGTTTGAGTACTCAAAGAGAGGAGAGAAGATGAGAATTTTGTGGGGCTTCTCTTTTCTCCATGGCTGTCGCAGTGCAAGAAGAGAGAAAGAGAGAATAGAGAGAATAGGGGGGGAAAACGTGAGGGAAGAGGAGGAGTAGGAGAGAGGGTCCTTTTTTTCTCTTTCTTTATTTTCTTTGTCTTGTTGTGAGTTACACGCAATGAAGAGAGTGAGTGAGAGGAGGGGGTGACCGGCCCCATACACACACACACACAATTTTTAATTTTCTATTTGCAAAGTGGACACATTAAGTTTTTTATTTGCACTTTTACCCCACAACTTACCGGTTGTTACAGTTTTTTACTAACCGGTACCCGTTTTCCGGAATTTCTCATTTAATTAATTTTATTGGTTCTAAAGCTTCACTAATATTTATTAGTGACTATTTAGTTGACCAAAATTATTACGAGTCTATTTGACCCGCTTAAAGTCACGTTTTCCCGGTTTCCTCGGGAAACGCGCTTTAAGGTTCTTTATGCTTTTAACCCATTTTAAAGGTCCGTTTTCTTCGGGATTTGTTCCCTCGTATTTATTTAAGTGTAATTAAGCCTTTAAAATATAATTAGCCTAATTAATCACTGTTTTTAATTACGGGGTATTTCACCTGGAGCACCACTTAGGGATAGAGGTTCCCGAGATCATTATGATGTAGGAGATCTTAGTGGTCGTGACCTTGATCCTACTCTCGCATGAGTGGTTGAGGATCCTACACCCAATGCGTCTAGGACTTATGTACGACGTAGACGTAGATGATGTAGGTTTGTAGTTTGTTACATTTTGTAAACAACTTGAGTTAGGGATTGTATAACTATTGTTTATGCGTTCTATCTTATAAATTATTATCTTTGGTTTACATTTCAATTTCTTTTGTTTCTGTAATGTTACATCTGTGTTGAAGTGGTTCTGAGTATCGTGAATGTGTGGAAGTTCATAATATGTACAAGTTGTGTGTTGTTCAATTGTGGTGTTCCAACACTTGGAAACTTTTCCAAGTGCTATAAACAAGTGAAATCATCTCTTCAAGAGATGATTTTATATTCATTTCAATAGAAATCGTCTCTGCAAGAGAGGATTTCACCTCTTTAAAAAACACAGGTGATCCCAGTTCATTAGAGGAGAAATCATCGATAGAAAACATTATTTAATGAAATCGTCTTTTGTAAAGGCGGTTTCATCTTCCCTGTTCAGTTGAGTCAGGCGCCTACGTGGTGCGGGTTTTATTTGAAATCGTCTCTTCAAGAGAAAATTTCAAGTACGAAAATTAATGAAATCGTCTCTTCAAGAGATGATTTCTCCCGGGAGTGTTATTTTAGGAATTAGTTGTGAGTGGAGGTTAATATAAGGAATAATTTTGTTGAGAAGGGTTAGTTTGGATTTTTTTCCTTCTTCCGTAATCACTGTTAATCTTCTCATTTCTCTTCTTTCAATTTTCATGTCATTTTTCTGTTTTGTATTACAAAGCCATTCACGAAGGCCTACTAGTTTGTTTGAATTGAGGTAAAAAAAGAAAAAAGAAAATGAAAATACCTCTTGTTACAATCATATGTAGTTACTTTTGATAATATATAGTGGTACAACGCGTATACAGTAAAATTATAGGTTTTGTAAGCTTACTGTACAGTTAAAAAATGAATATGTAAATCCAATACAATTTCAATATAAGAATTCTATGTATACCTTCATATATACATCCCATAATTTTTATATACTCATAATACAATTTTAATAGAATAAAAGTACTATCTAGGCGTCATAACTGTACTATGATATAGACAAAAATTAAAAGTAAAAAAATCTCCTCCATGTTCTTGACGTAAGATGTTAAATGAGCTAGACTGAGTTAACACTTCATTCACATTCTCCCTATTTCATCTAACTTCTATTAACCCTCAATTTAAAGGTAAAGGAGGTTGACGGAAATTTAGAGATAATGTTGTAATTTCTAGATCTAGTAAACGGGTTGCCGGGTCGGATTAGTTTCAACCCAACCCAAATACCCAATCCATTTTAAAAAATGTCAACCCTAACTCAACCCATTTAGTTAAATGGATTCAAAACTTCAACTCTAACTCAACTCTAACCAAACCGCTTAACTCGTGGATTAACCCATTGATACCTCATTTAAACTTTGTACGAGAATAATATCAAAATTAGTTAAACGTAAGAGTATAAACTTATACAAAAATTCAAACTTAATTGACAATTTAAAACTAATGATAACTAATTATATGTCCTAAATAGATAGCAGTGAAACACGAAGATAAAATAACTCTTTGAAATTTATTATTGTATACGGTTCGTTTATAATATAAGTAGTTTACTCACTTTATGCAACAATTATATATTTATATTGATAATAAATAAATATACAGATGGGCGGGTTGGACTACCTTGATCCTAACCCAATTAATTCACTTATGAATTCCTTCATTCTAACCTAACCCATTAATTAAATGGGTTAAACAACTCACTTTTGCTGAAAGAATCGAAAGAACTCTTGTATTCAAGAAGCTGAGAACCGAAAGAAAGTACAGAAACCCTAACCAACGTGGAAGGGTTGGGAGAAAGCAAACAGAGAACAAGAACTATCTACAGTACCTCAGTACGTAAACCCAAACTAGACTAAACCCTTTAATAGAGTAAAGGCTAAGCCCAGCAGTGGTAAGCCCAACGGTCGACTAAAACTAACCCAAACAAAAACAAGGATATAACACGGGTACAAATAATAACTCTCCTAACACCCCCCTCAAATCTTAGGAGGCATTAGTCTTCTGAGATTTGAAGAACAGAACCGCTGCTAGCAAGAACCCAACACTAATCCACATCCAACTTCAAGCCCAGTCTTCTCATCTGGAGAGGATAGGCCCGCCCAGGCAGCAGCTTGGTCAGGACATCAGCCAATTGATTCTCGGACGTTACAAACTCCATAACCATCAAGCCTTCCTGCAACTTCTGTCTCACAAAGTGCACATCAAGCTCTATGTGCTTGGTGCGTTCGTGCAGCACTGGATTCCTTGCTATGTAAATGGTGGCCTGGCTATCTGATTTAAGTGGAACAGGAAGAACGTCTTGCACCCCCAGCTCATGCAGCAACCGTGTGATCCAGCTGAGCTCTGCAGTGACGTTTCTCATGGCTCGATACTCCGCCTCTGCTGATGATAGAGCCACGGTTGTCTGCTTCTTACATTTCCAAGATAAGGGGCATCCTCCCAACTGAATAAAATACCCGCTGATGGACCTTCTAGTATTTGGACAACCTGCCCAGTCCGAGTCACAAAAAGCAGTTAGTGTAAAGTCTTTTCTGTTATTGAAAAACAAACCATAATTCAAAGTGCCCTTTATGTAACTCAAGGTGTGAACAGCAGCTTTATAATGTATTTCAGTAGGAAAACTGAGGAATTGACTTAACACCTGAATGGTAAAGCTAAGGTCAGGACGACTATGGCCTAAGTAACTTATTTTCCCCACAAGTCTTCTATACACGGTAGGGTCATCCAATGGTTTACCTTCATTTTGTAGTAGTTTCACACTAGAATCCAGAGGACCAACAACACTTTTGTAATTCTGACAATCAAATTCCTCTAGAAGATTTTCACAATATTTCCTTTGGGTCAAAATTATTCCTCCGGTAGTGTGCAAGAACTGCATACCTAAAAAGAAGTTTATCCTACCCAAATCCTTAATCCTAAACTGCCTGTCCATACCCCTTTTAACAGAAGTTATCAGAGTTAAATCATTGCCAGTTACCAAAATGTCATCCACATATACTGCCAGAAAACAGTCCTTATTATTCTTTAAACTAATGAATAAGGAATAATCATTAAGAGACTGAGTAAAACCCAAGGACTTGAGGAACACACTTAGCTTATGATGCCACTGTCTAGAGGCTTGCTTAAGGCCATAGAGGGATTTTCTTAACTTACAAACCTTACCAGAATTTTCGTGTTTATGACCTTGGGGAATCTGCATATAAACATCTTCCTCCAGATCCCCATGGAGGAAGGCATTGTTTATATCCAGCTGACTTATGGTCCAGTTTCTTTTGACAACAATTATGATTAAAGCTTTAATAGTTGTAAACTTAACAACTGGTGAAAAAGTTTCTAAATAATCCACCCCATATCTTTGAGTAAATCCCTTAGCAACTAGCCTAGCTTTGAATCTTTCTACACTGCCATCTGCCCTATACTTAACTTTATATACCCATCTGCATTTTACTGGTTTGATCCCATGTGGTGGCTCAACTAAATCCCAAGTGTTATTGTTCTCTAAGGCCAGAAACTCATCACTCATGGCTTTTTGCCATCTCTCATCCCTAGCTGCCTCCTCATAACTATCAGGTTCTGTAGTATTGCCCGATTTGACTAAACAGCAGTGGTGATTATTTTTATCAACGAGAAAGAGACCCAAGGTCTGTGACATCTTTCTGCTATCAATAATGCTATTAGTTTCATGTGTATCAATGAAATCAGAGTCACAATCATAATTAGAATGATCAGCAAGATTGGCAAAAGCAACTCTGTCACTTAGTATCTTGGTGAAATAATCAGGATGAGTACTTAGAGAATCAGAGGAAGAATAAATTGGAAACTTATCTTTCTTAAGGCTTGATGAGCCAACAATGTAGTCCTTCAGATATGTGGGTTTGCTTCTGATCCTCTCAGATCTCTAGGCCATCTCCTCCATCTTCTGTGTCTCTCATCATGGATGGTTCCTCTTCTGTTTCTTGTAAAACAGTTTCTCTTCTTGGTTGTCCTTTTTCAAGCTCTTGAGTCCTTGTTTCTTCTCCATCAGTTTCTTCTTCAGTGGCCTGTCTGTCATGATGTATCCTGATGTGCTTCTGTTTTGCCTCAATAGTCTCATTAGTATCATCAATAACAGGAAAACAATCATCCCCAAGAAATTCTGTTTCCTTGTGTGTATCACCAAAAACACATTCTATGGAAGTGGTCAGATTAGCCTTAAAAGGAAATATCTATTCATGAAAAACAACGTCTCTATTCCAGATAATTTTCCCATTATCCATGTCATAAAGTTTGTAACCCTTCTTGTTATGCCCATACCCAAGGAAAACACACTTCAGGGATCTTGACAGGAACTTATCATGCTGATTCTTATTAATGTTTGCAAAACATAGACATCCAAAAGTTCTCAAGGAGGAGTAATCGACCTTGGTGTTGTAGATTATTTCAAAAGGTGTTTTGTTTTCTATGCTGGACAGGGGCATCCTATTGATGAGGTAAGTTGCTGTCAAGATGCTCTCTCCCAAAATTTCTTGGGGAGAGATGAATGAAACATAAGGGCCCTAGCAGTATCTAAAATATGCCTGTGTTTTCGCTCTGTGACCCCATTCTGTTGAGGTGTATGTGGGCAGGTGGTCTGATGCCTAATTCCTTGATCTTAAAATATTCTGTTCCTAGTTTACTACTCCCCAGCTCATAGGCATTATCGGTCCTAACACATCTAACCTTCTTATCAAATTGTTTTTCAACCATGCTGATGAAATTAACAAGCAAAGCAAAGGAATCAGATTTGAGGTCACAAAGATGTGTCCAGGTAACACGACTTTTGTCTTCCACAATAGTCAAGAAATAGGAGAAGCCAACATGAGTTTTCAGGTTATAAGGCCCCCAAAGATCAACATGAATCAATTCAAACAAATCTTTGCTTTTTATTGAACTAGAAGGAAAAACCAATCGGTGACTCTTAGCTCTGTTACAAGGTTCACAGAGAAAAGTTTTGTGCAGAAGTTTTGCTTCAATTAAACCCAGTTTGACTAATTTTTCCCTTGGGACATGCCCAAGTCTGTTATGCCACAGATCAACAGAACTATCATTAGTGTTTACTAACCTATGGGTGACCTCTTTATCTACCTGAAGACTAACAGATTTCCTAACTTTCTTGTCGCATTGACTGTCTAGAACATAAAGCCCCCCAATGACTTGACCAATCTCCACTTGTTGCTGGTTCTTACAACCCTGATAAACACAACAGGTTGAATCAAAACTCAACTTAGCACTTAAATCAGTAGATAATTTACTAACAGAGATCAGCCCAAACTTGAAGCTAGGAACATACAAGACGTCTTTAAGAACAATAAGGTTATTTATTCTAATATTTCCAATAATCCTAACAGTTTGTGGATGTCCGTCAGGCATTCCAACACTGTGGGGTTTATCAAGCAAAGAAAATTCATGAAACAAGGAAAGCTTCCCACACATGTGGTCAGAAGCGCCACTATCAATTATCCAGTCATTATCATGATAATAGCCAGGCTCAGAAGCATTAAATAGTTTATATATACTGAAAGTCCAACAGACGGAACTGTGAAAGGAACGCTTACCAACGAATCCACAATTGGATTCGGAGCCGTTCTTGGGTTCCTTGTTGCTGGGCTGTGATTTACTGATGTACTCCAGCAATTGGGTGACTTGTTCTGCTGTCAGATTTCCGTTGAAAGGGTCTTTTGGGCTATTCCCTTTCTGGTCAGTGGTGCTGTTGGCTTGAGGTTTTCTTTCCTTAGTAGGTCGCCAACCATCAGGAAAACCGTGCTTTTGGTAACACCTGTCCTCTATGTGGCCAATCTTATGGCAGTATGTGCACTGGGGTGCTGTGCGTCTATTGCCATTGTTGTTGCCTTGACCACGGAAGAAGGGTTTCCTCCCTTGTGTAGCTGAAAACGCCATTGGAGCATCAGTATCTGTAACAGCCACGGTTGAAATATTCTTCTGCCTTTCTTGTTGTATCAACATGGAGAAAGCTTGCTCCACGGTGGGAAGAGGGCTGATCATGAGAATACTTTCTTGAGCGGCATTATACTTGTCATTCAAGCCCATCAGGAATCTTATAAGCCTCTGACTCTGGACAAAAGCTTTTAGGGCTCCTTCTGTAATGCAACCACAGGTGGGTAAGTAAGCTGCCGTATCAAACTCATCCCATAATCCTCTGAGTTTTGTGAAATACTCCCCGATGCTGTCGCCGCCTTGTACTGTATTTACTTGCCTCCTCTCCAACTCATACAGACGAGTTGCATCGACCTGGTCGTAGCGGACTCGCAGGTCTTCCCAGATTTTGGCAGCAGAGGGAAGGAAAAGGACGGAGTCTGAAATCCGCTTTTCAAGACTCATCAAGATCCAGCTGCGAACCATGCTGTCGCACCGTCGCCAGGCCTCCGCACGGGCTTCGTTGTCAGTAGGCTTCGGCAAGGAACCATCGACGAAACACAGTTTGTTTTTGGAGCCCAAGGCAATCTCCACTTGATGTCTCCATTTTGAGAAGCCGGGGCCGCCATCGTATTTGGTGGCGAGAGAGTGGCCTGGACTCTCAGAGCTCGACAGATACAATTGGGAACCAACTTCAATTGAAGAACTCCCGATATTCTCGGTCTCCTCCTCAAGAATTTCTTTTCCCTTGTCTTCATTTTTCGGATTTTCACTCTCGATTTTTTCATTAGCCATGGATCAAAAAAAGGGCAACAAGAAGAAATAGAATTAGAAGAAGGAGCAATAGTCGAAGACAGAGAGGGTTTTTTCGCGGACGACGATAGGGCTAGAAGGAAATAGGGAATGGAACCGAACGACGAAAATAGGATTCCCGTGAACCACTGTGAAAGGCGATGGTGAAAGCAAGAAGGAAACGAAGACTGGAAGCGGAACTAGAAGCATGATCCCATGATCGTTGCTCTGGTACCATGAAAGAATCGAAAGAACTCTTGTATTCAAGAAGCTGAGAACCGAAAGAAAGTACAGAAACCCTAACCAACGTGGAAGGGTTGGGAGAAAGCAAACAGAGAACAAGAACTATCTACAGTACCTCAGTACGTAAACCCAAACTAGACTAAACCCTTTAATAGAGTAAAGGCTAAGCCCAGCAACGGTAAGCCCAACGGTCGACTAAAACTAACCCAAACAGAAACAAGGATATAACATGGGTACAAATAATAATAACTCTCCTAACATTTGCGAGGTCTAATAATTTCCCGCGGTTTGCATTGTTTAACCTTACAAATTAATTAGAAAAGAGTTTTAACTGTTACATCAATAATCCCGTTTAATCTCACCATAGTTAACCTTACGATTAACCTTAGTGAATATCATATCCAAGCACATCGTTAAGCATTTGTTGATGTACACATGCTATAGGTGTAGGGGTAAGCTTATGACTATTGCCCTACCTTAGGCTAGATTAAATGTTCTCAGCCTTTGTTTCTCATCTATTCTTCGGGTCCGTTTGTAAACCCTAGCAACTACCTGTGTTTGACATCAAATTGCTTAATTCTGATAGCTAACAAAACAATTAACATCAGACAACCCGAACTAGAAAATCTCAACACTTTATAGAATGATGAGAGATAAAAAGAAAAGCAATAGAAAATGACTAAGTGTGAACATATTTCATTAACTTGCATAAAGTTTGTCCAATGCACTTTTATCCTTTTCCTTTAATTGGCAAGTTAGTAAAATAAACTACTCAACTATTTATTTTGAACTTCTTATATGCAGTCTTTGGTTTCAACCAAATATAAAATAAAATGGAAGATGTATAGAACCTTTTTTTCTATAACAATCCTCTTAATTTATTGTTATCAAGTCTCAACATTTGGCCTAAAATATTGAAGCAATTTTTTACTTGATGATTGATATAGGTAGGGGTGAGCATTCAGTTTGGATATTTTGGATTTATCCAAAAACTGAATTAACCGATTTTATTTTTTGGATTTTTAACCGAATTTTCTAACCGAATTGAAAATTTTGGTTAACCGAATTATCCTAATTATAATTTGGTTTGGATTTGGTTTTGCTTTGTCTAATTTGGTTAACCGAATTATCCAAAATTTTTTATAAAAGAATATTCTATTTCTGATTCTAGTCTTTAGTGATAAATAGTTAAACACAAACCCTAAATTTTGGTAAGTTGAAATCCAAACTAGCTAAAATTTGGATTTCAGTTTGGATTTCAGATTTCACTTTCAAAAAAATTTGGATTTCGGATAATTTGGATAATGGTTAATTCGGTTTTGGTCTTAATTTGGATAATTCGGTTTTTAACCGAAATGACTGAAATCCAATTTATTTTTTACAATTTGGATTTCGGTTAACCGAATTATCCAAATGATCACCCCTAGATATAGGTTCACGGAATAATTATAGAGAAGTATGGAAACATACATATGTTTATACCATTGTTGTCTGTAGTGGTTTAGTCGAACAACACATGTTAGATTGATAACTGACATTTTGTATATTGAGACGATTGTTTATTACTTATAATTGTTTTGACGATTTTTTTTTTCAAACCACTACAATTATATTATTGAGGTAGTACATAGCTGAGGCTAGAGCTAACCTCAAAATGAGCCAACTGGCATTGCTAGGGAAGTACAATCCATCCATGATTACCTGAATGATACCAAAATCATAATGTATAGTTCTGATTGACCGAAAGGGTCCAGGAGCCCACAAGCTCGATCCCAAGATCAAGTGCCAAAAGAAGCACCACCTAATAAAACAGAGACTGAGACACCTTTTCATAAGAAGACAAAAGATTATGATAACAAACTTACAAAGGTTAGAGTAATTTGTTCACTTATTACTAGGAAAATACATAAACACGATCCAAACAAGCAGAGGTTCAACGAACCACCACTGAAGAGAAGCCACCAAAGATATATGCCATCTTTGATGGCTTCGACCACTAGGGATCATCCATCCTGGCAGTCCCCAGTAACTCCAGGGACTACCACCACCCCATATGAAGCAGGGATCGGTGGTGAAGATTCCAAGTTGTGAACCAGCTTAACCACAAGGCAAGGATCATTCCACAATTGAGATCGCTTATCCTTTTTAAACATAATGACATGCTTTGGAGGAAGATCCAACATCCTCAGAAACATTCTTGTTAATGATACAATTGTAGTTACGTTTCTTACTGCTTGCCATGCAGGAATGAGCATCACCTCTCGTCAAGAGGGGGGAGTCGTCCAACCTGTGTTCATTGGCTGATAAATCATTATCATGAGAAATAACTGGGGAGGGATTAGGGCAGGCAGTTCTTGAGGCTCCAGAAGGCACACTAGGTTTCTCACAACCCAAGTTCCCTATAGAAGGCTCGAACGAGATGGGGCTGAAGGCCTATCAAGACCACAAATGAACTTCCATTCCTCACTATCTTCTTCATCCAGGGCTTTCTTGCCAAAGCGCAGACTTGATGCCCTCATCCATAGGACGTAGGAAAAGACACCAACAGGTTGGTCATCTGAATCGGACAGTCCTTTATAGAATGAGTAAACAGTCCGCACCTAAAGCAAATAGCTGGCATCTTTTCATAGGTGACCCTCGACATAGACTTATATCCTTCAATAAAAACATTAACTCAATGGAGAATTGGCTTATGGACATCTAGTAGGACCTTAAGATGCATATAAACTCCAGCTACGCGGCCCTCATCCTCACATGACTCAAGAAAACTACCAACCTGTTTTCTAACCATTGGGCAACGATTTGTGCAAAAGCTCATAGGGGTGTATCTGTATTTGGCAGCATAGGTAAGCGTACTCGTGAAGGAAATGATCTTTACAAAGAAATTAAAGAATTCAAAGTTATTGATGAGAAAATATTATAGAATTAAAAGTAGCTCTAGTCTACGATCAAATGAATAAACCGTATGGAGCTCATATGAGAGTTGGTTTTGACCACCATAACTATGGCGGAATATTTTCGAGATGTTAATAAACAAGATGTACTTCTATTTATTGACAATATCTCCCGTTTCATCGCGGGAGCCGCACAACATAGAGCAAGAAGTTAGAGGGCCCGTACTACTTGACTAACCCTTCGCTCCGAGGGACTGTAGATCAGAAAGATCCTTAATAACCACCTCATTCATTAAAAAGAGTTAGGAAAGGGCCTATGTATTTGCATGACTTCTACAGATTTGACCCTTTCTACACCGCTACCCCCTAGCGGTCCTGCCACCATGCTGTAGAATGATAGCTTGTGTGGAAACTTTTCTTTAAGGCATAAGAGCAGTGGAACATAACAAAATATTACGGCAGTGTAACATGGGGACCAGAAAAATGTAGAACAACTAGCTCATAAGAACCGCCGTTATATAACCAATCATCAACAGATGCAGCTTCCCATATTGAATTAAAGTACAAACCAATAGCTACAGAAGTAGGAATAATGGAATCAGAGATAATATTGTTTCCGTAAAGAGGAGACCTAGATATAGGCTCATGAATACCATCAATATCTACTAGAGGAGCAGAAATGAAGGCTATAATAAATATCGAAGTTGCGGTTAATAAGATAGGGATCATCAAGTTTTGTAACAACCCATATAAACCATTCACATTGTTATCCATATCTCGATGTTGAATTGGGGGTATCACATACTTCCTCACTCAAAGAATGTGATGTCCTCGTCGTAAGCCTAAACATTCAACTTCCAAAGGACCTCCGTGGTAGGTGTCTGGTAGTCCATCCTGACACGATCCCGAGTTCGCTCTGATACCATTTTGTAACACCCCATATAAACCATTCACATTACTATCCATATCCCTATGTGGGATGAGGGTATCACATATTTCTAAAAAAGGAAATGGACATTATGGACCTCAACTACAAAGAGAACCAGTAAAATTCATGATCAACCAGGGCAACATGCACAAGATCCACTCTTTCAAACTCAAAGAGGTAAAGGCTGTCATTATGGATCTTGAGCTCACTCTTCATCTACCAGACCCTATTGAGGGTACTCTGCATGGCTCGAACATCGACACCTTTGACAGAGAAGATCTTGCAGAGAGGGGAGACATCAAAGGGAATGTCGTGATCACCACTCAAAATATCATCCAACAAAATGATTTCACCTTCCTCAGAGGTGAGAAAGAGTTCCTCACATTTGGCCGTGATTTCCTTCACCAAGGTATGCATGGAGGATTCATCCATTGGAAGAGAGAAATAAGATAGTAGAAAGGAGAGACACGAGAAATGAGGAGAAGCAGGAATGTAGGGGCGGGAAAGAAGAGGGCGGTAAGACAATCATTAGGAAACCCATTCTCAAGGTAAACCTGTGAGGCTCAGAGTAATGGAAATGTAACGCTTACACAACACAAAATAGAACCAAGGAGTGAGGGAGAGGAGGACACGACTACTAGAAAACAGCATTTTAGCTACGGATTTAGCGATGGAACTGTTTCTGTCGCTAATTAGCGTCAGAATAGCGAGGGATTAGCGACGGAAGTATTGGCGACGGAATAGCTACGGAATGGCGACGGAAATTGGGCGGGTCCGGTGGCGCAAAAAATTCCGGTCTTGGCGCCTGTTTTGGCGACGGAATAGAGATGGAATGTCCGTCGCTATTTTGCGACGGACTTTCCTTCCGTCGCTATTCGTTTTTTTAAAAATAAAAAATAAAAGAAACATTAGCGACGGAATACGTCCGTCGCTATTCGAACGACGTCGTTTTGTCCCATTGTTTTATCTCCCGCAGTTAAGTTTACTAACTAAAACAACGCCGTTTTAATTTGTGTTAGCGACGGACTAACGACGGACATGTCGTCGCTAATAATTAGGTAAATTAACAACGCGACGCGCCCGGACTTTCTTCCTCATTCTTCTATTCTCTTCTACTCACCATTGTCGAACTCCCTCCGAGCAGAGCTACGAACCAGCACACCCAGGAGAGCAAAGTGCCGATTTCTGACTCATTTTTCCGGCCAGCCACCACTCCCATCGTCCCCGGCAAGTTTCTGGCGTCTACTGTACACTATTTCTGCTCTCAGGTAACTTGACGAAACCCTAACTCTTTAAATCCGAAAAATAGTTTAGGAAATCTGTAAATTTGTTAGTTTTGACTTAGATTGTGTGGTTTTCGTTGCAAATTTGTGCTAATTATTAACCAGTGGCTGCTGGTAGTTGCTTTATTAGTCATCAATTTGACAAATCATTATCAGTCAACATACTAATTAAGTTTGTAGCTTTCATAATTTTTTTCAGAGGATACATTTAAAATTATGAAACATATATAATTATGAAATGATATTAGAATTAAAATGTGGTATGAAATTTCTGGGCAGCTAGCTTGCCTTGTTATCAGTCAACATACTGAGTTTATAGCTTTTAAGTTAAAATATATATATTACGACGCTTCTACGTACATATGTAAATAAATAGTACAAAGTAAAAATCTACAGTTGTATATGTAAATAGAATTATAAAATCATATGTGAGTTTTAGAAGGCTATATTCTAAGTTGTATTTCAGTTTCCTCTTTGTCATCAAATGTACAATTTGTTTTAGCCTTTGTAAATTAATTGTATGTAGTTCATTATTATCCTTATTGATGAGTGACATTCCTTCCGCTTTTAGTGTTTTAGATCTTACCACTGATTTTTTCTATTTTTGATAATTTGTGGTCAAGACAGCAAACAACAAAATATAAATATATCTTACTAATTATAGCAATCTTGCTACCTTACTATTTTTCATATATTGTCATCCATCCTTGCGAAATTATAATCCCGACACCTATCCATTGTAAATTATTATAGGTATCAATGTCAAAGATGATATGAAGTGGTTTAAATTGATTAACAAAAAAAATAGTGAACCTATAATGTTTAAAAAAGATTTTAAAAGTTCTAAACTAACTTGACGAATATGAAAACTAGTATATAGTACTAAGATAAGAGTATTCTTGACTTTTCACTGCTCAATGCAACATTTTGTTATTTAGCAAAAAGTTTGTAGATAAGAGCCTATACCCACTAACATGGTCAATTAGAAAATAGTTGTATTTGAGTGACATTTTAATAATAGACCCTCTCTTTATTGTATTACTTATTTTTTTCAGAAAATTTTAAACTTGAATTACAAATCGATTTAGAATTTGAGATAACAAAACAACCCACATTATCTTGTGCCCAAATCCACTTAAAAAGAGAAACTGTTTTCAAAAATAACATAATTGATTATATCGTCGAGAAGTGTATTCAAATTATAAACGTAATACATAATAAGGGTCTGGAACCGATACTCTTACATATTGATGGTTGTTCTTGTTTCAATAGTTTTTTTCCGACAACATATTACTAAACTAAAGCACCATATTTTCTTTCTTTAAAGAAACACAATATTCAAAATGGGTCAAGGTGTAACTAGTTATTTATTGAAAATTTTGAACTTCAATTACATATTGATGGTTGTTCTTTACAGATCCAACAACTGAAGTTTATTACTATTAGTGGGGATGGATTGGGAAGATGTTGTTGTAAATAGTCCTTTTATTTATTTTCTTGTCATTTTTTGATTATTTTCCACCTTTTTGATATCTTTTGGTGGTGATAACAACTTGAGTTTTTAATTACTAACATCCAAATGACACCTTAGAGAATACCATTAGTCGATAGTACCATATGACTTTAATCATACCTTTATATTTTTAATATATACTTTTTGTGTGTGTGTTTTGTTAGTTACTTAATTTGCGTCGATGAATCAAGTGGTTGGATCTGTATGCTGCTATAGATATTGTGTGGACAATCTGTGGGGTTCTGTTGATAACTTCTGGTATTTGTGAATTGTCCTTGTGTTTAATGTGATGTTTGTCATGCATGGGTTTTCATAGTGATGGCAGGTGGTAGAAGTTTTTTTAAATCTGGGTGGTCATTTGGTCGAAGCAGAAATAGGGCCAGCACTTCTACTCCCTCAGGTGATTCTCAGCAGGCTGCAGCTGATCATGTGGATGGTTCCGGTCATGAATCCCCGTTGGGTTCTACACATCCGCCCCCTTCGCACTCCTTGTCAGGACGAGCACCCATAGGGACCCCTTATTTCGAGTCTCACCCACACCATTCTTCGATTGTCCCAGATTCACAGCCGTCTGTTGAGAGACGTCGATCTATATCTCTACCTCTACGCTGACAGTCTACTCCTCCACCTCCACGACAGCCTACTCCTCCACGTCATCCTACTCCTCCATATCAGTCTACTCCTTCACATCAGTCTACTCCTCCACTACACGATGATTCACCACCATCTGACGAAGCACCACATAGCTCAGAGGCTTCACACACTTCACATGGTGGTGGTGTTGATCCCCGCGTGGTCATTACTATCTCTAACAGGTAAGTACTATGTAAGTAAAAAACAAAAAAAATCAATTCTCAATAAACTTTGTTTTAAATATATATAAGCTAATTGTCAATTTAGGACGCATTATATAATTATAGGGAGCTACTACCTGCAAACAAGGTTGCTCGTTCTTTTCTTCCTTGCTTTGAGACCAGGTGGTTTCCAGAGGGTTATAATTGGGAGGGTTTGGGCCAGGACGGGCATAGATTCCATTTCAATGAATTCAAGGTATTTAACCATTCTTGATATTTAACTTCTTTTTTTGTATATGTTATGCTTATACTTACTAATTTATGCAGAAGCGCTTCCGTTGGGATCCTGACCTTGAGAGTGTTGTCTATGAGATATTCTGCGCCTTGGGCAGAAAACGATATTCAGACACACTCTACAAGATGAAGGCTAAGAGAATGAGGAGAAAAGTCAGCGATGAAATCTGGGCGGCTTGGGAACACGAATGGGCGAATGAGAAGTGTAAGAAGATCAGCGAGATTAACTCTCGCAACCGGAGGACTGAGCATACACCTGGCGGTGGTCTATCTACTCATGCATGCGGTTCTCGCTCGATAAAGGAGCATCAGAGGGTTCTGGTGAGTTTTTTTGTTTTGTAAGTGTATATGAAACTGGATGCAAGTACATGTGAATGTGAATGTGAATATGAATATGATAATGCAACTTTGAATGCATTATGTGAGTTGTGATTGTTATCAGATTCTGATATGTGTAATATTGGATTGTATATTTGTGGGCAAATGCATAAAAACGGGGGAGGTTATGTCAGATTTTTTTAACCCTTGATTGATTAATCATTATCTGATTCTGACTGAACAATCCTGGTTTTTATGTGTGGGAAATGTAAAAAAACAGGGGAGGTTCTGTCAAATTTTTTAAAGGCTTGCTTCTAATTTAATCAAGTGTTTTTTTTGTAGACTAAGAAATACGGTACAGAACCGGATGCTTACACATTGTTCATACACACTCATTTGAGTAAGGATGAGCATGGAAACAGTGTGCCTGTATGCTCCAAGGTCGAGGACACTGCTGTAAGTGTTTTAATTTAACTTATTTAAGTTGATTACACTATTGAAATTTATTCATTAGCGATGAGTACTAATATATATATATATATATCATTGTGTTATGATTATGAAGCATAAATACGAAGAGCTGTTAGATGCTGCCACTCAGGAGTCAACCACTCCTGATGATCCATCTCTGCAAGCCACACCAGTAGACCCTAATGAAATTTTTTATAAGGCTGTTGAAGGGAAATCCAGAAAGCAGAGGGTCTACGGTGTGGGCGAGCTAGCACCGGCGTACTTCCCTGACTCATTTCACTCCACCGGCACTAGCTCACGTGCTTCCGGCAAAGACCATAGCACATACGAGTCCATGAAGATGGAGATTGAGCAGGATCTGAGTCAGAGGTTCGATGAAAATTACAGGCGACAGGTTCGTATTGAGGAGAGGGAAGCGGTGCGCCAGAAGATGTTCAGCGAGGAGATGCAGAGGATGATACGAGCGCAGATCTCCCAAATATTTCCCTCTCAGCAGAGTCGACCGTACGGTGATCCTGGTGCTGGCTCTAGTACGGGTGGATGGGGTCAGTGGCCTAGAGGTCCACATGATGGCTCAGGTGGTTCGGGTGGTCCGGGTGATCATATGGGATATCGTCCAGGGGATGGGCATGGTTGAGGGGCGGGTATTAGATAGATATGACATTTGACTTTATTAGCTTGAACTATGTCTGTATCAAATTCGACTGCACTACTTCATGGTATTGCTTATTTGGTGTGATTGTGTTGACTTAACATTTACTTTTGGTCTGCTAGTGGGATTAATGAGTACAACTGTTTATGGTATTGCATATTAAAGGTGGATATGAATAAAATGTGTTATATGTCCACATTTACAGGTGAAAATATTTCTACAAATTAAAATAGGGAAAATTCACGATATACCCCTGTTTTCTTTCGTAATTCACAATATACCCCTGTGATTTTCGTAATTCAACTTTAAACATGCTTAAATGTTGTCCAAAATTGATGAAACTTTACATGGACAATGCTAAAGTGTTATATTTTGGTCTAATATCAAATTTAAAGCTTTTTAAGCTCACATGTGACCTGTGGGACCCAATGAATATGTGATTGTTCATTGGGTCCCACAGGTCACATGTGAGCTTAAAAAACTTCAAATTTGATATTGGACCAAAATATAACACTTTAACATCGTCCATGTAAAGTTTCATCAATTTTGGACAACATTTAAGCATGTTTAAAGTTGAATTACTAAAATCACAGGGGTATATTGTGAATTACGAAAGAAAACAGGGGTCTCGTGAATTTTCCCATTAAAATATTAAATATTTTTTTTAAAATGAAAACAGTTTAGCGACGGAATAGCGACGGACTGTCCGTCACTAAAATTAATCAGAAAAATATAAATTTCCGTCGCCAATGTAGCGACGGACAGTTCCGTCTCAAATCCGTCGCAAATATGGATTTAGCGACGGACCACTCCGTCTCTAATCCGTCGCTATTTGGCGACAGATGACGGCTTCCGACGTGACTTTGATTTAGCAACGAAGGAATTAGCGATGGACAATTTCGTCTCTAATCCGTTGCTAATATCGTTTAGCGACGGATTAGAGACAGAATTGTCCGTTGCTAATTACGTATTTTCTAGTAGCACAAAGTTTTGCTAGAGAAGGCTGGAAGAAAGCCGGAGACAAGAAGGAATAAGCAGGAACTTGGGAAAGGGAGAGCTCCCGCCGAGGGAGAATCTTTTAGAGTATAAGTATTTTGATGATTTTTAATTGTATTAAAAGCATAAATCAGTTGTAAAATACTGTTATACTTTGAATAAAGTTAGACAAGATATTTTCCAGGTAAAGATGATTAATAACTAACAATGTGGAGTGTGTTATCATCGCCGTAACCTGACAAGCAAATCCAACCATGACTTATCACTATTCATTTAGAATTCCGAAACATGTTGTTACACTTAAGCAACTACAATGATGGATGATTTGCTCCAAAGAATAAGAATGTAAATTGTGACAAGTAATAAAAACTTGTTTTAGAAGCCGGCAAAGGTGCCACCTTCCTAGGTGGCATCACTTTTATTTTTTCTATATTTGTCTTTTGTGAATTTTTAAAGTGTTGTAATTTATTAAATATAAGTTCAAATAACATAAATTTTATACCGTTGTTCATCATAATTTGAGCTCTTCAAACTAAGACCCAACATGAATATATTTTGATAAATTTATATTTTTTATGTATATATGTTTAAGATTCACTTTAAAAATAAATAACAATACATAATTTCAATATGTTTTGTGAGTCCAAGTTTTATCATAGTGTTAGCCAACCTAGGGTTATATAATCGGCACTATTATCTTTTTATATTGCATGGTGGTTAACAACCGAACCACATTAACCTAGTTGAATACGAGAAAGGAAGGAATGAAACAGTAGAAGGAAACTTGTAAATATGTCTCGATTGTATTAGCTGCACATCTTCTGTACAGAGAACATGTATTTATACACATTTGTAAGGTTCTAGACACTACTAAACGTAATGGAGTCTAACTATGTGAACCGGTAATACATTTTAGGCCTGGACTGTAAACTAAAGCCCAAGACTACCTATGATCCACTAGCCCCCCGCGATCCCATTTTGCTCTCAACAAGAGATAACTGGGATCAAAGAAACGAATGTCGCCCTCTATCTAGGGTTTTTGTCAAAATATCCGCAATTTGTGCATCAGTTGGGAGGAATTCAACACGGAGGCTTCGATTTCGGATGAGCTCACGAACGAAGAAGTAGTCCACAGCGATATGCTTGGCGCGGCTGTGAAAAACGGGATTCATCGCCAGGTAATTTGCTCCAATATTGTCACAATGCAAGATTGGTTCTTTATGCAAATAAATCCCTAATTCGGTGAGCAATTTCTGAATCCAGAGAGCTTCGGCAGTGGCAGTTGCTAGAGATTTGAATTCGGCTTCAGTAGACGATTTCGCAACCGTTCTCTGTTTTCGAGAACTCCAGGAAACCAGATTATTCCCAAGAAAGATGAGGAATCCGGTTGTGCTGCGACGGTCATCCAAGGAGCCAGCCCAGTTGGCATCCGAGAAAATGCGAAGATCACCCAGAGGCGCAGCAGAAAAGAACAGCCCATAATCGATGGTGGCTTTGAGGTAACGTAAAACTCGTTTAGTTGCTGTCCAGTGAGCTTCCTTGGGTCTGTGCATGTGTTGACTGAGCTTGTTAACTGCGTAGCTAATATCTGGCCTAGTAAAGGCCAGATACTGTAAACTGCCTATAATGCTTCGAAACTGTGTGATGTCTGTGTGGTCAGGGGAGTCGGTTGAGTCCAGATTATGAGTGTGGGACATAGGGGTAGATAGAGGTTTAGATTGATGAAGTTTTGTGCAGTTGAGAAGATCTTGAATATAGTGACTTTGTGACAAAAATAGCCCAGAGGAGGTACGAGTAGCAGTGATCCCTAGAAAGTAGGACAGATCACCAAGGTCTTTCATAGGGAATTCAGAAGAAAGAGATTGTGTTAGTTGAGTGAGGAGAGTGTTTGTGGAGGCGGTGACAAGGATATCATCCACGTAGACTAGAAGGTACACAATATCACTGCCATGAATGTAGGTAAAGAGTGAGGGATCTGATTGTGATGCTGTAAAACCGATGTGTATGAGGAAAGTACTTAGGCGAGAAAACCACGCCCTTGGAGATTGTTTTAGGCCATAGAGAGCTTTCCTTAATTTGCAAACATGATGAGGGAATTGTGGGTGAACAAAACCTGTAGGTTGTTTTAAGTAAACCTGTTCCTCCAGATCTCCATGGAGAAAGGCATTGTCTACATCTAACTGCTTAATAGGCCAATTTTTAGCAGTAGCGATGGTTAAAACTACCCTGATAGATGAGACTTTAATTACTGGACTGAAAGTCTCATAATAATCTATACCGTGTGTTTGGCTGAAACCTTGAGCAACAAGACGAGCTTTTCTCCTTTCAATGTTTCTATTTGCATGTCTCTTTGTTTTTAGAACCCATTTTGTTCCTAAAACGATGTGTGACTGAAAAGGGACAAGTTCCCAAGTTTTGTTTCTGGTTAAGGCATCATACTCAGCTTTCATAGTAGAGATCCAATCAGGGTATTTAATTGCTTGCATTTATATGGGCTGATCTGGTATTGGGGTTGGTTGTGATAAGTTGGTGGAGTTTAGCCATGGAATGGTCCCATCAGTGCGGACTTTGGGCTTAAGGGTGTTTGTCTTGGTTCGTGTGACCATAGGATGATGAGAGATAGGTTCAGGAGAGGGGGAAATAGAAGAGGTAGAGGCCGGAGTGTCTGAAATAGGAGGGGAGGAAATAGTTTGGAGGTTTCAGTAGTTGTGGGTGTGGATAGAGATCTGACAGGATGGGGATTATTTGAAGTGGGGGTAGAGATAATGGTTTCAGTAGTTATGGGTGGAGAGAGTGAACGTGTAGGTTGGGTAGTATTTGAAGTTGGGAGTAGAGTGGGGAAGTGGTAGTAGAACAGGAAGAAGTGAATGGGTGGCGGGGGTATCAGATTGAGAAGAAACAGAGGGCTGATTCTGTGTGTGTTTTGTGGCAAAAGGGTAGCTAGTTTCTTGAAAAACCACATCACGAGATATGTACAAGCGGTGATTGTTAACATCCAGACATAAATATCCTGTGGAATTGTCAGAGTAGCCTAAAAAACACATTCAGTGGATCTGTAGGACAATTTGTGGGTGTTATAAGGTCTTAGATTAGGCCAGCAGCTGCAACCAAAAACCTTTAAGTGTGTATATGAGGGTTCCTGCTGGTAGAGAACATAAAAGGGGGTAGAGAAACGCAGAGCCTTAGTTGGTGTGCGATTTGTGAGATAAACAACGGTTCTAAAGGCATATGACCAGAAGGTCATAGGTAAAGAGGCTTGAGAGAGAAGGCACAAACCTTTTTCCACTACATACCGAATTTTGCTCTCAACAGAACCGTTCTGTTGATGAGAATGGGGACATGTATATCTGTGAGCTATTCCCTGAGTTTGCAAAAATGATTCAAGACCTTGGAACTCACCACCTTTATCTGTTTGAATTTTTTGTATAGTGGTTTGAAATTGGGTTTTAACCATAGTACAGAAAACAGGAAACACCAAAGCCACGTCTGATTTTTGCTTTAGAGTAAAAATCCACATATAACGAGAATGATCATCAACAATTAACATGAAATACCTCTGATTATCATCAGACAAGCAGTATGCTGGTCCCCATACATCAATAAACAGTAGTTCAAAACATCTACTTGAAACAGATTCAGAGGGGTAATGGGGTAAGGCATGGAGTTTTCCTTTACAGCAATCAGGGCAGATCTCATTGTTATCATAACTAGAAACTGGTAAATGACATTTAGAAATAATCTGTTTTGTGAGGTTGACACTGGGATGTCCAAGACGAGCATGCCAGATTGTAGATGGTGCCTTGATGGTGTAGTTTAGCTGAGGTGTGAGGATGTTGTTGGGGAAGACATAAACTCCATCCTTAGCATTCCCCTTGAGAAGTGTAGCTTGTGTTTGGTTGTCCTTCAAAAGAAAATGATGGGGGTGAAATTCGAAAAAGGTATTATTGTCTTGACAGAACTTGCTAACCGAAATCAGCTGTTTATTTAATTTGGGTACATGCATAATGTTATTAAGAGCATACACCTTATCATTAATAAACAGGGAACCAGAACCTTGATGAGAAATACCTAAGGTAGAACCATCACCAAGAGCAACGGTGTCTGTCCCATTGTAGTCTGAGGCTGAAATGTTCAGTTTTGAGAAATCACCAACAAAATGATGAGATGCCGCGGTATCAGGCATCCATTCTGCTAGAGGAGTTTTTCCTATGACATTAGCTTGCATAGACTGAGGAGGGTGGGGTTGATAGGAAAAATTGTATCTATGATAACAAGCATCAGCCTCGTGACCCCTTTTTTTGCAAATCTGACATGTAGGCCTGTTGTCTGGTTTACTAGTAAAATTTACTGGGTTAGTGCCTGAAGAATAACTCGATCTGCCTCTGCCTCTGTTTGATCTGCCCATATTGTTATAGAATGACTTTCCCCGACCCTCAGAGGAAGAATTGGTATAGGATGTGGCATTTACTGTAATGGGAGCAATAGTGCCAGATTGCTGTTGCTTTAACCAACTTTCATTTGACAACATAAACTGGTATAATTGTGGAGCAGAACATGGTTCTGTGCGAGTGAGAATGTTGGAGATCATAGCGTGATAATCAGATGGTAAACCATTTAGAATATAACTCTGAAACTGCATAGGGCTGATCATGTGTCCTGTTAGGGCTAGAGAGTTAACTAAGGCTTGTGCTCTATTATAGTAGGTAGTGATGGTCTCATTTGACAACTTTTTGAGAGAGGACAGTTGAAGGTGTAGATTTCCGACCTGAGCGTTGGTTTGGGAGGAGAAAGTCTCATGCAAATAACTCCAAGCTTGTGCAGATGTCTACATCCCAACAACTTGACCTATAATTGCATCACTTAGAGAAGCAAAGATAACAGACAACACAAGTTGATCCATCTGGATCCAGCGCAAATATGTAGGGTTCACAGCTCCATTTATAATCGGTACAGGGCAGGGAAAACTCCCATCAACATAGTTGTAAATATCATTGCCTCGTAAGAAAGTAGTCATAACACCATACCAGATCCGAAAATTTTCTGGTTTCAATTTTATAAGGTTTGTTGCTGCAGAAACAATGGATTGTGACGATGTGTGAATCTGTTGTGCAGGGGCGGTGGGCTCTTTTGCAGATCCATTTGTCGTGTCTTTTTCCTGTCTGTTGCCAGTATTGTTACCGTCGGAGATGGAGCCATCATGGGTGTTGCCGATGGACGATTCCTCTGAAGGGGTTGTCGTCATTGAAGAGATCGATAGAAGAAGAGAGAAAGAAAAGAAAAAAAGAGGAAAGAGCCAGGTTAGCGAGGCTCTGATACCATAGTTGAGCGTGAGAAAGGAAGTAATGAAACAGTAGAAGGAAACTTGTAAAATGTCTCAATTGTATTAGCTGCACATCTTCTGTACAGAGAACATGTATTTATACACATTTGTAAGGTTCTAGACACTACTAAACGTAATGGACTCTAACTAAGTGAGCCGGTAATATATTTTGGGCCTGGACTGTAAACTAAAGCCCAAGACTACCTATGATCCACTATAACCTACTTCAACTGTATTAGCTACTTCGATGGATCTTAGCTTCTTTGACAGTTCTTAGCTTCTTCGATGGTTCTTAGCTTATTCGACAGTGTTAGTTTCTTCAATGGTGTTAGGTTCTTCGACAATGTTACCGTCCTATGTATTTGGGGGTAGGGTTATCTCTTTTCGTGAGTGGTGGTTAACAATCAAACCACATTAACATTATTCGTTGCTTAACTGTCCTAGGATATGTTTGGGGTTTAGGGTATCTTTTTGTTGTTCATTTATTGAAAGTGAATCTTACGTTTAATAAAAGTCAATAGTATTTAACTTATGCAAGAATTATATGAACATTTCATTTATTGAAAATTGAATCTTTCTTTTAAGAA